>CAUYSK010079551.1:0-22814 GCA_963575035.1 Avahi laniger | reverse complement strand
AGGCCGGGCATGGTGGCTCATGCCTGTAATCCTAGCTTTCTGGGAGGCCGAGGCGGGCGGATTGTTTGAGCTCAGGAGTTCGAAACCAGCCTGAGCAAGAGCGAGACTCCGTCTCTACCAAAAATAGAAAGAAATTAATTGAACAACTAAAAATATACAGAAAAAATTAGCCAGGCATGATGGCGCATGCCTGTAGTCCCAGCTACTCGGGAGGCTGAGGCAGGAGGATCACCTGAACCCAGGAGTTTGAGGTTGCTGTGAGCTAGGCTGATGCCACAGCACTCTCGCCCGGGCAGCACAGTGAGACTCTGTCTCAAAAAAAAAAAAAACAAAAACATATTTTTAACATGTTACGGATAACAGTGAATTAACTTATCATGGCAAAATGGACGTGAATTCATTGTTATTAATTTCTCTGAAATCCATAGTTACAACTGAGAGATTGTCTTATTAAAAGGGTGTCATATAATTGCGATATCTCTGTAATATCCTAGAAGAAATGAACAGTTATTAACGTCATTATTCATATCCGTGTGCTGCTCATATTCTTTGCTTTTGAAGACAGTGAGTTTAGGTAGAATTTCCCCGAATTGATCAAAGCCACTTTCAGGCACATTTGGTCTCTTAGAGACCAAAATTGGAATTCGAGACCACATTTGGAATTTCTGTTCTACCTCCGTGAGGTCTGTCTATGGGGGTGGAACTGAGGGCAAGAGGGTGACTTGAGATAATCACTGCTAAAATGTTTTATTTGCAAATGATCATTTCTCCTTTCATAAATATCAGTAAATATGTTTCTCTCTTCCTCTCTCTCTCCCTCTCTCTCAGGATATCAGGCAGATAAGAGTTATCAGTAAAGGTCATCCTCAATTTCTGTACAGAAATGATCTGTCTCCAGTATGTAATAAACATTTATCCATGCCTTTATTAGCTATATTGAAGCTGACAGTTCTGTTAAACCATTTTCTTTCATTTTGCTAGGTCATGACGGTTAATGCCGTTAAAAAATCTCATCACTGCTTTTGATCACTGTATTGTCTTCCCGGTATCATCAGAATTTTGTGAAGGTGAGCACAGGCTGGAATGACCCATTACAGTTACAGCTCGTTGAATCTGTGCTTGTTTTTTTTTTTTTTCTTTTCATCACAATAAAAAGGCAAAGAATAAATTTTCCTCTGAGGGTATATTTAGTTGGGTAGTTGACATGTTCAGTCAACTCCGAATTATCCACAGCAAAAAAAGGACCCAAAGCATCAAATGTACATGAGAACCACACACAATCCATTTCGGCTGAATCTCTTACCGGAGCGTTCTTAAGATCTAAAAAGACAACTTCGCGTTTTTACTCAAATTCCTTTCTCGCCTCCAGGGACCAGTTCTCAGGATGCAGACAGAAGAAGGCACGAAAGCAAGAAGAACCCACCCGTCGGATATTCATCCCCGGACCACTGAGATGTCCATGAGAACGTGATTCGGGGAGGGGACCTTTGCATCTTCCTTCCTTTCCACATTTCCTCCGCCCACCTAACCTCTCTTCTGGCTCAAATCAATCTTTAAGAACGGTTCGCTTTTGAGAAATGAAAAACCACCAAAAACAGTCATGAAAAATGTCTGCTTTTGTTAACGGATTAAAGATCTTTTAAAGTTTGCCAAAAATGGGTTGGTCGCCCATTTCAGGGAAATTCTGTTCAGATCGATCGAGAAATAAACCCTCTGAAGTTTCAAACACGTTTCCTCTCAGTGCAACAAACATGTATAGATTTCCTGTGGCCTGCCAGGCATGGCGGGGAAGGTTCTAGAAATATAAAGATATGAAAGACTCACTTCTGCTCTCATGTAGCTCAAAAGCAAGGAGATGTTGAAAATAAGAAACATATATTTAAAATTCGCAGAGTGACATATTAAAGCTCGTAGAGGAGGCACCTTCCGCAGCCAGGGAGACCGGGGAAGAATCCTGAGGAAAGACGGGGTCCCAGCTGGATCGTGGAGACCGGCACAGGTGACCAGGTGAGGAAGTTAACACAGGAAGAAAGGAGACACCGGGCAGCGGGACGGCATGAGCTGGAACAGCCCAAATCTTTGGGTGCTACGCAAGGAGCTTACGTTAGCAATCCTTCCAACATCACTGAATCACAACAAAGCAAGAAACGGCGTAGCCCTGTAACGCCATGACCTGTGCATCCTTGCTTTTATTCATTCAAAAAATACTTTCTAGCATCTCGAATATTCCGTCTTGACTTTGTAAACTGCGGCTACTTGAAATGAAGTTTATCTGGGGTTGACGGACGAGTGGTAGATTTTTGCAATGTCTCAAGGCAATAGGATGTGTATTATTAAACTGTAGATATTCTTAGTACAGTAAATTCATGCTGATAATTTTATTTTGTATAATTTTTACCTTTTTGTTAATATTTTTGCCTTTCACTTTATGGGTTTGCCTCCTGAGACACCCCTCTTTACCCTTCCTTCTTCCCCAGTGTTTCAGTAAATTTAATTTAGGGTGCCTAGAAATCGCAAGTATGTATCCTTTTTTGATTTGTATCTTATTATAATTAACACCAACAACTGGGTTTGTGAACTGTATTACTCCTGGTATTTTTAAAATATTGTGGGTGTTTTAATAAATTTTATATTTATTTTTTGCACTTAAAATAAAAAAAAGTACACATCCAGCACTGTCTAGGAGCCGGTGGTACGTGGCAAACAGAACCGAGTCCTGGAACTCATGGCGTGTTCGCTCTGGTGGGTTGGGAAATACAAGGAACAAACAAGGGTGATGACAGCTTGTCAGGGAGTGAGAAGCTCTACTCTGGAAATAAATTACAGCTGAAAAAACGGGAGAGGAAGGTCGGGGGCAGGAATGGGGAGCACAGTGTGCTGTTTTATAGAGCGATCGGAACAAGGAAGTGCTGAGAAACGGATGTTTGAGCAGAGACTTAAAGGAAATGGGGAGGAGCCATGCGGCATTCGGGAGGATCCCTTCAAAGGAGACCTGATCACAAACGCAAAGACCCCCGAGGGGATCGTGTTGGCAAGTTGGAGGAAACATCAAATGCTGGCGAGGATGTGGAGAAACAGGAACACTCTTACACTGCAAATTAGTGCAACATCTGTGGAAAAGAATTTGGAGATACCTCAGAGATTGTTTGTTTTTGAATCTCTAATGCCTAATAAAAGGTTTTCTACACAGTAGGCACTCAGTAAAGTTTTGGTGAACTACGTACATATTTTTTCCTAATAATCAAAACCTGTTTGTTTTGCATGAGAACCTTGTAAAAACAATCTAGATAGTTTGTGTGCACATATGCAAGAGTTAAGTTTTTAATTTCACTATTTACTAGGCCTCATAACATTACTTTTAACCTTTCATATTGTTGTTTGCAGAAAATAATTTTAGCACAATGCACAACAAAATTTAAAACAATTATCACTTTGCCATTTTTGCACCTGTTCAATGGAGATGAGGAGTGCAGATGATCTGAGTACCTCATTAATTCATAGAAAAGATTGCTTTCAACCTGTTTTGCAATTCCCCAACTCCATGAGCAAGCTGCAATCCAGCTATAAGATTCTGCAGGGCTGACAGTGTCATGCCCAGTTTAACAGTAGATAGATAAATGTGATTAAATAGTGTAGTGGTCTAAATGTAATTGCACTGTGGTGGGAAATGTGGTAGTAAAGGAAATTATCATTATTACATAATGTGCTAGCAATCTTTATGTACATTGTTTCTGTTTATACAATAGTCAAGCCTTAGCTGTCTGCATAGTTTAAATATACAGCTGCTAAGTCTTTTGTTTCCTCAGGTTTAATTCACCTCTTCATCCAACATATATAACGAACATAAACAGGAAAGATGTAGTTCTTAGGGTTAGTATGGGAATCAACGAAGTCTTTAGGCTAATTAACTTTATCGGTAACTTTACTATTGATTTGGAAATGGCAATGAATTGTACCTAATTAGCTTTGGATTTTGTGTTGTGTGTTCTTTGAAAATAGCAAAGAGGTTTGTGTCTAAACAAAGACATTTTTTAAAAATCAGGTGATTTGTAATTCATTTTGTAATTGTTTTAACAGCATAAGACTTTGAAAGAAAACTAAATTATATTGATGTATTTTCCCGTCAATGCCAAATATAAGCAAAAAATATTCAAATTGATTTTCATTATCTCTTGAAAATATCAGTAAATATTTGCTAATTTAAAATTCACAGTATTTTTCTTAAATTTGTATAAATTCTTTAATTTCTCCAGATATAAAATTTGATAAATGTGCATTATCCTCATGAAATGATAAGGCAGAATTAAATCACATTCTATAATCTTTTTGTTATACATTGTTCCTCTCCCTTTCCCTGTATTCCCTTCAAATTCTGCTGTCCAGTTCTTCTGAACTACCCTCAGTTCTGCCAGTGATGCATGCTTTCTTTCACAAGAAGAGAAACTTTATTCAAATTTCTGATTTCATATGTCTCATTTTAGCTTTCTGTAAGCCCCACTAGCATACTAACTTCCCCTATGATAGTAACATATTTTAACTGCTTGTCTTTTTCTCTCACTAGGCTGAAAATTTCATGAAAGAAGCTATGTCTTGCCCATCCTTGTATTCTGAGCATATTAGCTTAAGTCCTGGCACACAGTAGGCTCTCAAAGTGCATTCATTGAACAAATGTGCAAAATAAAGACTTAAAACTATCTAGCGTTTTATCAGATTTGTAGCATGCAAAAATTTTCTCCCATTCTTACTGTTGAATTTTTAAGAGTTCTTTGTGTAATTTGGTTCTAAGTCCTTTATTAAATAAACATTTTGCAAATGTTTTCACCCAGTTTGTGCCTTGGCTTGAGACTACAGTCATTTCCAAAGTTTTAATTTTCTTAACAGTCTTTCCCAGATCATAAGTTTCTAATTTTAATCAAGTCCAACTTAGCAGTACTCAAAAATTAAAGGGAAAAACTCCACAATGATGGGGGCATGTCAAAGTGACATGAGTCATCAAGAGAGTACCCAATGACTGACACGGGAACAATTTAAGCAACAAAATAAAGTAGCATTGGGTTATGACACAAAGTATAGAATAAAATATCCATTGTCCATACTGTACGAATAAATAAATAAAGGTGGGAGAAGAATTCTAAAGAATGTATGTATATCTTCCACCCTCAAGTAGGTGGAACGTAACTTCCATTCCGTAAGCATGAGCTGCACACAGGGACTCCATTTCAAAAAGCAAAGTGTGGAAAGGGGATAAAAAAAGTAACTTTCCGGTGAGCAAGCAGACAAATACTACCTCAGCCATGTGAGCAAGGTCAACGTCAACTACGTTAAGTAATGTTGGTAGCACGTAGCCTTAATATGATGTGATGAAATGGCACTTTGTATCTATGGTCCTCCTCCCCAAAACCCATAACCCTAATCTATACATGAGAAAACATCAGACAAAACCCATTTGACAGAGATTTTACCAAATACCTGACCAGTACTCAAATGTGTGAAGTTCATCAAAAACAAAGAAGATTTAAGAAACTTTTACAGCCAGGAGGGGCATAGGAGTCATGACCACTAAATGTCATGTGCTATCCTGGATGGGATCCTGGATCAGGAAAAGAACATTTCATAAAGACTAAGGAAATACAAATTTTAATAAATTATGGACTTTAGTTAATGATAACATATCAATAATGCTTAATTATAATAATTGTAAAAAATGTATCATACTAATGTTAGATGTTAATAATAGAGAAAACTGGGTGTGGGTGTATATGGGAATTCTCTGTACTATCTTTGCTATATTTTTGTAAATCAAAACTTCTCTAAAATAAAGTTTTTATTTAAAAGATGCCAGAGAAATGATGGTTTTCTTTTTCTTTTTTTTAAGTGCTACACTTATCCTGTGGCCTTGTGGCTTATCCTTTACATACCCCGGGGCAAATCTTAACCCAGTTTGAGAAGCACAGTTTTGGAGAACTGTAATCATTGAACTACTTAACCTCACTTTAGGAAACCAAAACAAAACAATGCAAAACAAAAACAAATTTAATGAAAGACATTTCGGCTAATAACAGGCATTCAAGTTCCTGTAAGGATGGGAGATTAGCAAGAGTGCTGTCTCCTTCCCATGAATCAACCCTAAAGAATCCATAGCGCTTTGCTGACCAATATGACAGCCACTAGCCACTTCAAATTTTGAATTCAGTTCCTGAGCCACACTTAAGCACATTTCAAGCGCTCAATGTGGCTAGCGACTACCATATTGGACAATGCAGATATAAACCATTTCTGTCATTACAGAAAATTCTATTGGACAGTTTTGCTGAGGAAACATGGAATTCATGATATAAGGAAAACACGAGAACTGTCTAGGAACAAAGACAATTGTTTCGTTGGAGTGGGAGGAGAAAGGAGGAGTAGCTGCAGCCTGGACCGTAGGGCAATGGGCTACAGCTATGAGAGGATAAATTAAAGCAAAAGAAATGCTATTTAAATTCTGCTCATGGCTGGCCCTACACTGCCTTAGGAACATCACTGCTGGCCTCTCACTGTAGATCTCTGAGACAGTGTCCATGGAAATAAACAGAGAGAGAGACAGAGACAGAGACAGAGAAATCTGTTGGGCAAGATGGTGTTTCTTATTCAGCAGTGAGTTCAATAGCCCACTCAATCTCTTAGAGTATAGGCCCTGAATTTCCTGGGAAATGGAGACATCTGAAAAGTTCTTGGAATACAATAAATGTTTAATAAATGTCAGTGTCAGTTGTTAATGCTAACTTTAATTTAGAAATCTTGAAAAAGAAAACAGTTTAGAAATTACATTGATTATAAATCAAATGAAATTATGTAGTAATTGGATTTACAAACTAAATGAATACAAAGCTTTATATATACCCCAATTCTTACACAGGGATTGTTCTTAGATCAGGAAACCATTCTCAAACATGTGCTCATTCAACTCCTTGGGATTAAATTTAAATTTCACATTTGGGGTGACAAAAACACTATTTTACTTCATGTGTGTATTCCCAAATCAATCTTAAATTTGGTATTTACTTATCAGATGTAGATGGTCCTAAGATAAAAGAAAAACAAAAAATTGGTATCTAACTGAGCAAATAATCTAGTCACTTGGGATAGACATTAATTCATTTGGGATAGAGAATGCTTTGAAAATTGCTAGGCTTAATATCCTCATTTATGGAAATATCTGTTGCTTATATGCCATTCTACAAATGGAATAATCTCATGTTTTAGATGCCCTTGGGATGTGTGGGGAAAGCCAGATTTACATTGTTCAGGATTAAATGTGAATACAATTTTTGGACTCGAAGGAACACTAGATATCATCTAGTTCAATCTTCCATTTATACAGATGAGGAAACTGAGGCCCAAAGAGTCTAAGTGACTTTGCCAAAATAGTACTGATATACTGTAATATGTTAAACTGAGAAGAGAATTAAAATCTCCTAATTCCATGCCAATGCTCCAGCCACCATATTACAACTTAGCTCTCTGCAATCGCATCTCAAAAATGGAATAAAAATATGGAATTGCAGAATTTTCTGGAGATTAATAATGATAGGATTATGAACAATGAAGTAAACTTTTTAAGAATATAAAAGTAAAATTTAAGAATAACATAAAAAGCAGGAATACCTTCCAAAGTAAGGTGACATTTTTCTCTTTTTTTGTAATATCTCCATTAATTATTCTCCAAAATTCAGGTCCTCTTATAGGAACTGCAAAATGACAAGGAACCCAAGTTGTACATACATTTTTGAAAGGATTATTTTTCAGCCATATTTGAAACACACTTATGCACTTTCAAAACACATTTACAAAAATCTCTGCAGACCTTTTATATCCATGACAACTGTGTAGGCTGGATTGCTCCAATTACTCCAATATCCCAGTCCATCCAGCCTCTTACAGCGCACCTGAACAGCATAGACTGCACACAGGTCTGGCACCGGAAGACTGGCAGATTTTGATTTTGCATCGTACACCTCATACATCTGTAAAAATAAGTCGAAGCATCAGACTGATCATTACTAACACATATGTATCCAAAGGGCCCTGAAGTACATTTTATTTTAAAACTTCAACACTATTTCAAAATTAACAGAACTGATTTTGCATTTTCTGGCTTCAGAAATAGTCACATGAGGCTTGGATGTCAAGAATTTTCTTATTCATCTTGCCATTTTCTTAATGATGACAAGATTTTGGACTGGTTCACATGCAACCTCATTTCCCAAACACTCTTTTACCCTGCTAATAATCCTTGTCCACTAATCCTCTATCCACAAAAACTTTTAAGAATTTTAACCTATTGGTTAGATAGGGCCTGCTATAAAGAATCTCTGATATCCAGTCTCCCTCAATAAGCAGCTAAACTGTCATGTTCATTTTAGTTGATATCGTATATGATCTAATGGTATAATAAGGGTTCATATTTCTAGGTCTTTGCAGGCTGCTATCACAAAACTGACATGGAGATCATCATAGGCACTCTTGACATATGGAAATGATGATTCTGGTTGTTTGAAAAGCAGCTTCTCCAAAATGTATTCCTATAAACATATATGTACTGAAAGCTATTAATAGATGTCAAGGAAAAAGAGTTCCTTGAGAAAATGAGTTTGGGGAATATGAGATGAAATAAAGCCATAAATTTTTCTTTAACGTAGAACCTCTTCAAACCTTTAATGTGTAAGACATACACCACAAATCTACACTAGGAAGACACAGTGACACAGGGTTTATTAAACTTACTTAGCCACGTGATCCTTTTTCAAGGAACATTCTGTGACACCAATGCTCTGCAAAAAGCACTTTGGGAACTGATGGATTGCAGGAAGTTTTGTTCCTTAAAAGGGTTAGACTGAATTTAAATCTATGTAATGAAAATAGCTACAGAACACAGGGGGATGTATTTTTATGCCAATAAAATTAATCTATGCAATAAAACTCTTAAACATTATAAAAACAGTACTTAGTGAGGAAAACTGAAGAAATTTTTAAATAAAGGTACCTTCCATTGCACTTCTTTTCCCCTTAAGCCATAGCGAATCTGGTACCGAAGGTTATTTTCTGGAAAGACTGGCTTTTCCCAAGATATTTTCAATAATCCAACGTTTACAGTAATTTCTGCTTTTACACTGGATGGAGGCAGTGGTTTCACTAGAAATGTAAAAAACAGTATTATGTAATGGTAATTTAAATAGTAATAATGTTTTAGAACATTGTAGTATTTTTATACCTTATATTTACTTATAAAGCACTAGCTATTTTTCAAAACTTTCTCATTCATTATCTCATTTGTTCCCCTATTACTTTATGTGATACATTAAAAAAGGGATTGTCTGTATTTTGCAAATTAAGAGATTAGCTGAAAAAAAAAACAATACATTATCCATATCACTCTGTAAATTAATAGTAACACCAGATTAGAAATTGAGGCCAGGCGCGGTGGCTCACGTCTGTAATCCTAGCACTCTGGGAGGCCGAGGAGGGTGGATTGTTTGAGCTCAGGAGTTCGAGACCAGCCTGAGCAAGAGCGAGACCCCCGTCTTTACTAAAAATAGAAAGAAATTAATCGGACAACCAAAACTATATAGAAAAAAAAAATTAGCCGGGCATGGTGGCGCATGCCTGTAGTCCCAGCTACTCAGGAGGCTGAGGCAGGAGGATCGCTTGAACCCAGGAGTTTGAGGTTGCTGTGAGCTAGGCTGACGTCATAGCACTCTAGCCTGGGCAAAAGAGTGAGACTTTGTATCAAAAAAAAAAAAAAAATTGAGCCATTGGCTCTGAATGCAAAAGATACCATACTGAACACAGAGCAAGTATCAATAGCAAACTCCACTCTACATAGAGCTTTAAAGGCAAAAAAACATTCACTGCACCAATTTTCACATATGTGAGTTTGAAACTCTTCTTCAGCTGTCTATTATTAAATATTTCTAGGTCAAGGGTAGAGACAGTCTCTCAAGTAAAGCCTTGGCTTTCTATAATCTGAGGAAAACAGGCTTTTAATGGTCGGAAATAGAAGCAAAGATGACCTGAATGGCAGGTGAATTTTTTAAAACAGCTTTTATATATACATATACACATATACACATGCACACACACACAGAGTCATAGAAATGCACAGAAAAAAGTTATCCTTTTTGTTTTCTTATTATGTTTCTATGTTGCTGCTTTCAGAGCTAAAGTCAAAACTTTAGCTTCAGCTTATATTCACTATATAAATTTTCTGCTTAATTTTTTACTTTGGAAGCCACTCTTCCTAACAATAAAAGGCAATATGGAAATTTGACATGTTAGTCACTAAAAGCCTGAACAGAGAGCGAAGCACAACAGAGAGCCTCTGAGGCTCCTAACTTTGTCATGACTCCAAGCATCAACTTTACAATGCAGAATTACACCTACGTAGACATGTCTTGATTATCTGCACTAATAGCAGAAGATTTCACATAGAGGACGTCTATTCAGGTGATATGCCAAACCAGTTGTTAAAAAATTTCAGTACTTCCATACCAACTGGTAAAGAGCTGCTCCCCTGAGGAACGTCTCCTCCAGAACTAGTGCACATTGGACCACACCTGCCCGTAACTCAGCACCTAAAAGCTTAATGCCCAGTACATCAGTGGCCTCCAGGATTGTGGCTGCAATGCCCCTCTTCATCCCTGCCAGTGGACAATCCAAAGTGAGAGATGGCCGTCAGCTGAAATGCGCAGGAAACAATTGAAGTGGCAAAAAATAAGCCAAAGGGCTAATGGTATAAAACCAACCAACCAACCAAACCAAACCAACCAACAACAACAACAAAAAGAAAACACTAAATAATTCAAACCCTAACTAATAACAAATATAGACACTCTGTGTATGAAAAATTAAAAGAGAACCTACATAGAGGTTCTTGAGTCTACCTTATCCATCTGTTTATTTCCTCATGTTTTATATCTCTTAATATTGTTACGATTCATAGGGAAAACATAATACCTAGATTGGCACAATATGGGTGTTTGTTATCATTCTCTCCCTCCAAATCTCACTGGCCAAAAATCAACACTGTGTAAAAAGGTGGTCTCCCATTTGTATTTTTTATCACTTTTAAGCAATCAACAATAATACTTTAGACTGTTAATAACAAAACTACCTAAACTTTTTCCTTAGTGTACAGTTTGTCATGATTATTCAATTATTCATAGACCAAAAGGCATTCTTCATCAACTTGGAAAGATGATATATACTGTATTTCATCTCTTGAAAAGAGAATTTTTTCTTAGGAAAAGAAGTATCAATGTTTGAGAGACCATAAGAGATTAAATCTGTGGCTGTACTTGACCGAATTTTATAGATATAGACAACCTTATTCTATATTTAAGACAATAAAGTTTTAATTCAAATATGTATTAATTAGTTGAAAAATAATGATTCAGATATTCATTTTTGACATAATTTCCCAACAAAATAGTATACAGCACCAAAAGATATTCTTTCATTTCTGTTGCACAATCATAAATGAGTCATTTCTTAAAGATTTCACAATGATATTGAAAGGATATATCAAATTTTCTAAGGGCTTTCTTAGTATCTTTGAAATCAAATTATCTTTTGAAAAGAATGTTTTAAATATCATGATGGATGTCATCATCCTTGTCTATTTTCTCCACTTCAATTTAGTTTTTTGAATGCTTCTATACCCTACCCAGCATAACAAATTAAAGCCTTGGGTTATGACTACTCAGATTACCAAGACCCTCAGAATACACAAATTAAACTTTTGGACAAAAAATACCAGATGTATTCATAAGTACACTGGAAGAAAAACAGAAAATAATTCACTATTTAGAAAAACATTACTAAAATTGATTCACAGTGACCCATGTGACTTATCAAATAGTGTGCTGAAAATATTCTACTGCTGAAACAGTATGCTATAAATAATTTTAAATAAACTCAAAACTGCAAAACTTTCTAAGACTGATTATCTTCTCAATTCCACTGTAAACCAGAATAATTTTTTTCAAAATCTTGTATGATCAGAAAATGGCAAGATACACGAACCCTGAATCAATGTGCACCCAAATCTACTAATAAAAATGAAGACATACAACACAGCGTGACATACCCACGGAATCAGGGAGGACACATGTTGGTGGAGAGTCAAGTGAACCTAAAGAGTGATTGATCCTAATCCACATTGTATAGCCAGATAATAGGAAGATAGGCTGAAAAATGCATTCATAAAAACCATCCTTCTGCAAATGGCAATCTTTGGGTTCAGATATGGGATGAATAGATGGAATATCAGAACAGTAAAGGCTGCTCCTTAAAAGATACAAAAATAGTCGATTATTATACAACATTGATAAAAGCAGTAAGAAAATATCCAAGAATTCTGATTTGTTATTTAAAAGAGAGACAGTTTTGCTCCATCTAAAAATAGATGTTCTTATTAGAAAGACATTCTTAAATTCCCATCTATATTTCAATCTCAAGTCTTTCCATAGAAACTGACAGTAACTCATTAAATATTTCATTAGACACTGTGTGGGGATATAAACGAAATTAAATGCTCTAAGAAGGAGATCCTGTTAGAGGTAGAACATACAATATTTTGAAAGTTAAACTAATGTTATACATTAGTGATACAATATTAAAAGTATAGATCAAAAGTAGTAATGGGGCATTCCTGGAATGGGAAAGAAGACCAATTCCTCACACTTTAAATAGAGGATTAAATTCCAACACAAACTGAGATTGTAACTGACAGTAAACTAAAGGTTAATTGACAATGCCCTAATATTTTCTAGTTCATATTAATATAAATTAAAATAATACTAATCTCTGATATGTATATTAATTTTACAATCAAGTATGTTAGTCTTTCCCAGAGGAGAAAATTAAGAAAAAAATTTTATAAATGAGTCCTAACCAACACTTCACCTTAGAACACATAAAGCATTTCTCCTTTTCTTTGAAGTGGTTCTTCTGCCACTATTTGCTCTGAATATGGCATGTAAATGGCTAAAGTAGCAATTACTCTTTCCATAGAGATGGAAGTGAGGACGTTAGGAGATAAAAAATCTACATTCTTCTCCCATTTTCCATTTTTTGTAACACTTCTTTTTCTTATGTCCTCAAAATTACAATACTGGATGTATGTGTATATGCGTGTGTGTGCGTGTGTGTGCATGTGTGTGACTATGTGGTGGGGAGAGTGGGTGAAAATGACCATAAGGGATGAGGGGTCATTTGCACATGCAAGATAAGAACAGTGTAGAAGCAGTTACAGTCCACTGGAATCCAAAGGTTACAACATTATCATCATGACAGCAATAAGCGTTTATTGAATGTTTACTAAGAGAATTATATCATTTAATTATAATTAAGTGAAATAAGTCAAAAATTCTCACAGGAACCCTGTAAGTCCTATTAGTCTCTCCATTCCAGACACAAGGAAATTGAGGCCTAGGGAAGGTAAGAAACGCACCCAAGCATATGCACTTAGTTCCATGGTTATTCTGTAAATGTTACTAAAGATAAATGAAGCGTGAGATTTATATACTAGTCTTCCACAAACACCCTTTTTAACATGAAAACACCATGGAAAGAACATAAAGATGGATTAGAAAAGTAAAACGTCATACCATGAACACTGAGTTTAAAATATTCATGTCAGGTAGGATGAGGCAGCTGTTATTTTCACTGAAGAAATGTAGAAATTGTCACATTTTTTCTAATACTACATAAGAATAAACTAACAGCATTAGGAATGGAATTCAGATCACAGTATTTGAGGGAGACGATTTATTTTTCAAGTTGGAAAACTTAGATTTTGAGAATAAATTAGCATATTATGCAAATTAAGTCTCCAATACAAATAAAAATACAAATTGCAACACAGTATTTAATAGCAGTACACATACTTGAAAACTACTATGCTATATTTTAAAAATAAAAACGTATCTATCTTCTAATCAAAGCTGATATCATTTTAGATAAAATGCTTTGTAAAGAGACAGGAAATTTTATAAGAAAATGATGCTCTGAATACTTTTTAAAACAAGAAAGAATTAAAAAAAATTACTTATTAGAACACATTATCCTTTATTAATTATCATTTATTTCCTAAACAACCTCACCTAGTTCTAAGAACTATTCACATTGTCTTTTACAATCTTTGTTTCTACCTGTAAGTTTTTTCCAAAACTTTAGCCAAATGATGTTAACTAATCTTTAGCCAAAATATGTTAAACTTTTATAATCCTCCACATTCTCCACTAGTCAATTCTCTAAGTCAAATTAAAATGTATTTAAACTAATTTTTCTTGTATTTCATTCAAAAGTTAAAGTGTAATTATATGGAACTGATTGTCAGAAAAGATAATTTGAAGTAAAAACAAATTACAATTTTTTTAACCTCAAATGTGAATGCTTTTTAAAAATCACCAATTCATATTATCCCTCAAAACTTCCCCAATTAATTGTATTCTATCTTCCTCTTTCAGGAAGACAATAATCTACAAAACTATTGTTATGGTAATATTTCTATAGAAAATTTTTATCTCACCATACCCACAGAAAATCGAAATAGCAGAAATAATACATACCTATGATATCTCAATTGCAAAGTGCTGTCCACAAGTGATTGGATTGTATTGGTGGACCATCTACAAGTCATTTTAGTTAAGTACCCATCAGTTTCACAGGATATTTTGATATTGACATCTAATTAAAACACATTAAAATATAAATACAAAGCAAAAACACCAAAAAATGTTAATGAAAAAAATTTTCCTTACATCTTCAACAGGATTGTAATATAGGGAGGGTCCATAATGAAAATTTAACTTGTGAAACAAAATGAACAAAACCTCAGTATTCTTACCAATCACATATAATTCAGCATAACGATGATGGCATTCGTGTTCATTGCAGCAGTACACTGCATCATAGGTAAATTTTCCTCGAGGTTTGGTTGCATTCAAATTGGGAAAAGTAACTTTGCTGATATGGTCACTCACAACATTATACTGGCTTTGAGAAATTTTCTCAGCTAAATTCATCCACCAAACAATCTTTTTTGAGGAAACAATCTTGTTTTCATTTTTATAGATGCAGCGAAAAGAAACGTTAGATCCAACACTTGTCAGAATTTTAGGTGGAAAGTATATGACATCTGCAAAGAGAGATGAAAGGCAGACTATCAAATGAAAACAGAAAACATCACGTAAGCAATTTACATTAAAAAGATGCACAACACATTCCAGAGATACACTGCCCAAAATGAAATGAGGGTACCAAGAGACCGAAAACTCCATAATTGCCTGTTTGAGTACAGTCATCTGGTGTCCCACGCACTCCCATTCTGAAGTGGTTGCATTTCCATGAATGTCTTCACTGTCTTCTAAACACAGAGGCTTTTTCATCATAAAATGTTTTCATCAGTTAACTGCCACTTGCTAACTGATAGGCAGGAAATTAACTAAAATGAAATACGGTTTAATTCCATGATGACATGTTTCCCACCAGACCCTGCTTTAAGAATCAGTGACACTTAGGGCAAGTTCTTAAAACAGATCAGTATGAGGCAAAATTCTGAAGTAAAAATAATTGCTGCTATCGCTGTGTTTGGATATATGAAAATTTCAGTTATGCAGGTAAAGTAATAAAGTATAAGTTAAAAAATATTTAGGAGATATACTATGAACAATGTTCCAATATAAAAGCATAGAACATTGTAAATACTGGTCTGTAACACCATTTTGAGTTATTTAATGCCAGTCTCCTGTGGTTGAGGACAAGGGGAATGCATATTTTTCATAAACATGATTTTTTAATGCCTATACACTATTATTTCATACTATTTTTTCAATTCTCTATTGCTGGAAACTTAGTTTGCCTATTATTTTCAATGACAAACAAGAAAAAAGTAAATGATGATTTACATAGGAAGAAATTATTTCCATCACTGTGCATTACAAAATTATCAGTACATTTCAATTCTACAATTTAAGGTAAATCATTTTCTGCTGATAGAATATTAATATCTGTTTTCACACGGATCTCTGCATTACCCTAAAAAGTACAAAAAGAAACTTAATTGGTTTTTATTGTTTCCTTTATTCTGTAATAATATGCTAAATAGCAATGTCTTTATATTTACAATCCATACAAGACATTTATGTTTTGTATGTCTACAGTCATATGGAAGTAGGAAAAAACTTAGTAGCATGTAATTACTGGACAGAAGCCAGACAATTAGATTCCTGGACATGACTGAGTGTAATCCTAGCCCAGAGTGGCACTCAAGCTTCTCTTGTACATTGCTTACACTGGACAAGTACCTAGCACAGCCCTGAGATCATTAAATGATCATTAAACCACCTTCAGCATGCTCCACAACCACATTACGGAACTGCCTCAAAAGTCTCAGAATAATTCTTATGTTAAAAAAAAAGTACAAATGAACTTTGATGAATTAAGCTGAAGCTTTTCATTTTAAAGATGATTAAAAAAGAATTCAAAGCAGTTCACTTTGAAATCAAATGCATATAGTAAGGCTTGATTGAGAAATAAGATTAAAGTCATAGTATTTTGGCATGATTAGATGTTAAAATATTAGCTTAAAAATAAGTAAAACAAGTTAATAAAAACCTGAAAATTTGTGAAATTTACATGGAACAAATTTATTAAAATTGATACAAAAAGGAAGATGCCAAGACAGCAGACTAGCAGCAGCCTGCGTGCGGTTCTCATGGAGAGGATGGAAAGTGGCGAGTGGATATTCCCCTTTGGATGGATCATCTAAGAGACAGCACTGGGAATCAATGAAGAGGGGATGGGGAGCACCCAAAGTGAAGGATAGAGAAGTGGGGAGACCTGTTTGAGAGGACTGGAGGTACACAGGGAAGGCACCGGAACCTGCGGAAGGGACAAGGGCTCCACACTTCCCCTGTGGACACTGCAATCAGAGCTGTGAGAGGCTGCTCCACCACAGCAGGCCACCAGACTGAGAGGGAGCTGACTGCAGACTGTGCAGCGACATTGCTCCAGAAGAGAAGGTACAGCAGGGTCCCACCGGCTTATCTCTGGATACTGTATCTGGTGCCATTTTGAGGCCCCAGAGCACTGTATCTACCTGGGAGTCAGAACCATTGTTGATCCCTCCCCATTGTCCATGCCAGGTTGGGGAGGGTAGCAGGGTGCCCAAGTGATCTTATGCATCCCATGGGCAGGTGCTGCACATCCCCACAGCTGCTGGGAAACCCAAGTAGAGTGAGTGCCCACAGATCTGGTGCCCACTGCCACTGATTAGGCAATCCCACCCAGATGCAGATGCTGCAGAGACCTGGATGGAGAGAGAGCTCATGGCCCTGGGCACCAGCCACTGCTGTCTGGGTGGTGTAGCTACAGCTTCAATGTCCTGGGTAACGCCACTGCCATAATTGCCTGGGTAACACCACCACCAATGGTCCTGGGCAGGGCAAATGCTCACGCTGCCATGTACTGATCCCCACTGCAAGCAATGGACCTGAGTAGGGCGAGTGCTCACGCTGCCGCTTGCCAGCAAATGCTGCCACCAGACCTGGGAAAGGAGAACACTCACTCTACCACTTATGGACCTGGGATGGCCATGCTCACAACACAGGTGCCCATCATGGCTGACCGCCATGACAACCACAAAGGAACAGGGAGATGCAGGAGAGCAGCCATGTTAAAGGCTTAGAATGCATTCACGTCTCTCCTGTCCAGTCAATCTTCCAGAATAGACTCAAGTGTGACATCCAGGGACCTTGCCTTCTCATTGCTGAGCAAGAGAGTTCCCACCAGAGAAGAACGGGTGTACCACAAAGCCATTTACCTTGAGCTGAGGGAAGAGGTTTCAGATGAGAAGGAACCAGCAAAAGAACTCTGGCAACATGAAAAAACAGGCTGTATTGACACCACCAAAGGATCACAGTAGTTCTCCAACAAAGGACCCCAACCAAAAGGAAATTGTTGAAATGTCAGATATGGAATTCAGAATATGGATGGCAAGTAAGATCTATGGGATTGAACAGAAAGTTAAAAACCAAAACAAAGAAATGAAAAAAAAATTCAAGACATGAATGAAAAATTTACTAAACAGATAGATAATATAATAAAAAATATAACAGAACTTCTAGAAATTAAAGAGTCATTTAGGGAATTTCAAAATACAGTAGAAAGTCATAATGACAGACTAGACCAAGCAGAGGAAAGAATGTCAGAGCTTGAAAACAAGGCTTTTGAATTAATCCAACAGTCAAAAATGTAGGGAAAAAATCAAGAAGAATGAACAATCTCCCTGAGAAATATGGGACTATGTAAAGCAAATGAATATGAGAATCATAGGAATCTCTGATGGAGAAGAAGAAAAAGCAAAAAGCATGGAAAACTTATTTGAAGGAATAACTGAGGAAAACTTATTTGAAGGAATAATTGAGGAAAACTTCCATGGTATCATTAGAGATTTAGTCATCCAGATATAAGAAGGTCATCAGACACCTGGAAGATTCATGGCAAATAGGACATCACCAAAGCATATAGTTATCAGTCTGGCCAAAGTCAAAGTGAAGGAGAAAATTCTACAAGGTGCAAGACAAAAGCAACAAGTTACTTATAAAGAAAAACCTGTCAGACTAATGGCAGACTTCTCAGCAGAAACCTTACAAGGTAAAAGGGATTGGGGTCCCATTTTTAGTCTTATTAAACAGAATAACTTCCAGCCAAGAACTGTGTAAAATTAAGTTTCATAAAGGAAAGAGAAATAAACTCTTTCCCAGACAAGCAAATACTGAGGGAATTTGGCACCACTAGACCTGCCCTACAGGAAAATGCTTAAAAGAGTTCTATACATGGAACAAAACAATCAATACCCGCCAGTGTAAAAAAAAAAAAACGAAAGTTAAAGCTCATAGCTCTTATAAAACAGTAACACAAGGGAGAACACATAGCAAGTAGGTAATAATCAACATGATGAACAGAGCAGTATCTCACATATCAATACTAACATTCAACAAAAATGGTCTTAATGCTCCACTTAAAAGATATATATTGGCTGAATGAATGAGAAAACACAGCCCAATACATGCTGTCTCTAAGAAAACTATCTAAATCATAAGGATTCTCACAGACTCAAGGTAAAAAGACAGGGAAAAAAATTCCATGCAAATGAAAACCAAAAGCTAGCAGAAATAGTTAGTCTCATATCAGATAAAATAGACTTTAATTAACAATAGTAAAAAAAAGAAAACACAAAGAAAGTCATTATACAATATAAAGAGAAAGGGAGCAATTCAGCAAGAAGATATAACAATCCAAAATATATATGCACCTAACATGGAAGCTCCCCAATTCATAAAAAATAATTCCACTACATCTAAGCAAAGACATAAACAGCAGCATCATAATAGCCAGGGACTTCAACATTCCACTGACAGAACTGGACAGATCATCAAGGCAGAAAATAAAAAAAGAAACAATGGACTTAAATGGGACTCCAGAACTAATGTACCTAACAGACATTTACAGAACATTCTACCCAAACTGCAGAATATACAATCTCCTCAATAGTACATGGGACATATTCCAAGATAGAAAATTTATTAGGACACAAAACAAGTCTCAGCAAATTTAGAAAAATTGAAATCATATCATGTATCTTCTCAGACCTCAATAGAATGAAACTAGAAATAAATTCCAAGAAGAAATCTAAAATCTTTACAAATAAATGGAAATTAAACTACCTGCTGCTGAATGATAGTTGGGACAATGACAAAGTAAGATGCAAATCGAAAGATGTTTTCAAACTGAATGATGAATATGACATAAGCTTCCAAAATCTATGGTTTATACAAAAAGCAGTGCTAAGAGAAAAGGTCATACTCTTACCCAAATACAGCAGCAACAAAAATAAATATTTGGGAATTGATTGAATTAAAAAGCTTCTGCACAGCCAAGGAAATAATCAATAGAGGAATAGACAACCTACAGAATGGGAAAAAATATTTACAAACTATACATCCAATAAAGGGCTAATATCCAGAATCTACAAAGAACTCAAACAAATCAGCAAGAAAAACACAAACAACTCCATTAAAAAGTGGGCAAAAAATATGAACAGAAGTTTTCTAAAAGAAGATAAACAAATGGCCAACAAAAATATGAAGAAATGCTCAACATCACTAATTATCAGGGAAATGAAAATTAAAACTACAATGAGATTTCATCTTACCCCTCTCAGAATGGCTGTTAATAAAAAGTCAAAAATCAATTGGTGCTGGTGCAGATGCAGAGATAAGGAACACTCATACACTATTGGTGGGACTGCAAATTAGTACAACCTCTGTGGAAAACAGAATAGAGATTCCTCAAAGAGATAAATGTAGATTTACCATTTGATCCAGCTATCCTGCTATCTATCCAAAGAAAAAGAAGTCATTTTATCAAAAAGACACCTGCACTTGAATGTTTATTATAGCACAATTCACAATCTCAAAGATTAAGTGCCCATCTGTTCATGAGTAGATTAAGAAAATGTGGAATATATACACCATGGAGTACTACTTAGCTATAAAAAGAAATGAAATAATGTCATTTGCAGCAACTTGGATGGAACCGGAGATCATTATCCTAAGTGAAGTACCTCAGGAATGGAAAAACAAAGACCACATGTACTCTCTTATAACTGGGATTTAATCAATGGGCACACACG
The DNA here is from genome assembly GCA_963575035.1 of Avahi laniger. Taxonomy (NCBI): domain Eukaryota; kingdom Metazoa; phylum Chordata; class Mammalia; order Primates; family Indriidae; genus Avahi; species Avahi laniger. Next base: position 2,074 of record CAUYSK010079551.1, on the reverse strand, counting down.
GGCACAAAGAGATATAAAAGACATTGGAATCAAGATGGGAGGAAGAGTCGGTGGGGAAGGTGTAAAAACTTGCCTTATGAACACTGTTTGGGTGATGTGCACACTAAAAGCCCCGACTGACGCATTATTATAAAAGATATTCATGTAATAAAAACATTTGTACCTCCCTAATATTTCAAAATAAAAAAAAGAGGTAAAGTGGTAAAAAATGAAGCCATTCTACTGTGGAAGGGGAACATTTCACCAAATGCTTAAATAACAATGGCAAGCCACAGGCCACTTAGTGGAGACAGGAGCTGTTGATTTCCACTTCCTTTGTAAAATTTCCTTTATCCCCCCACCCACCTCATCCCATGCCACTGTGGAAAAACCTCCACATGAGACATCTTTGAAATTTGATATTTTTAATTCATTCCCCTCTACATGTTGCACAGTTGGTCATTAAGGCCTATTAATCAATGACATAATTGAAGATAGAAGATTAAGTCGCCCTTAAAAAAAGAAAAATTCCAAAAGCTGAATTGTCAGCTTCATGTTACATACATTTTGATAGTCAATAATTATTTGAAGAATAGAGATGCAAAATTCCTGTCTTCAAAGTCTGTCCACACAAGCTCCCTGACTCTCCGAGTCAGAATTATTTGCTCCCATTGTTTAGCACTTTGTTTAGCACCTCTCGTAATGTTACTGTGCTTATCAATTACTTATGCAACACGTCAATTTCTCACCTGCATTAGACCTTGAGATTTCAAATACTGAGGTCATAGATTCATAAACTATGAGAGTATATAACATTTATTGAGTGCTCTGGTAAGCATTTTATGTGCATTATTTCATTTTATCCATATAAAACACTCTTATTTTAAAGATGAGGAAATTAAGTCATAGAAACGTTAAGAAACTTTCCAAATAAGTGGTGGGGTCAAAATTTCCATAAACTCTGTCAAACTCCAAAGTCAATGCTCTTAAACCGCTAAGGCTACTTGCTTTTTGATGAACCAGAGCTCTTAAAATAGGAAGCAATCAATAAATAAATTTCTTGAGTTAAATGGTTGACTATGTGCTTAGCGTTTTACATGGCATTTGCTATCTCCATATAGCTATAATCAATTTGAGTAAGCTTGAACAAGAAAAATTTTGCCCTTTTGACAGATCAGACAACCAGTCAAAGGAGTGCTGTCTTTCTTACAGTCACAGCTTAGCACATGGCAGGACTAGGACTATTTCCAAAGGTCCTGAGCCTCCTTGTCAAACATTGCACCTCATCTTCACAAAGGAGTTGTGAATAAACTTCAGTTTTTCTTGATGCTAAAAATAATCTTAAAAATATTTTTAATAATGAACTTTAAAAACTCTCAAAAACAAGCATCTGGAACAAAAAGAATTCATTTATTATGTAATATATAATATTAAAATAAACATTTAATATTTAAAATTTATGTCAATTAAATATACTTGGTTTTCAAATGTAAATGAAGAAATTATCAATAAAAGTGATGCTCTGAATTTGTTAATTTGGAACTGTGATATTAATATTAACTTTTTATCTTTTTCATAAGAAAAGTAATCCAACAATATACTGCTATGGAAGCACATAAACCTAGGAGCTCTGACACAACTTTTTTTAATTTTTAATTATTATGGGTACATAATAGTTTTGTGTATTTATAGGATACATGTGATGTTTTGATACAGGCATACAATGTGATTTAATCAAATCAGGGTAATTGGGGCACCCATCACCTCAGGCATTTATCATTTCTTTGTGTTAGGAACATCCCAAGTCCATTCTTTTAGATATTTTAAAGTATATCCTAACTTACTGTTGCTTATAGTCACTTTGTCATGTTATCAAATATTGTTCATTCTATTAATAACTGTCTAACTATATTTTTGTACCCATAACTATCCCCATTTTATCACTCCCTCACCACTACCCTTCCCAGCCTCTAGGAACCATCATTCTACTCTCTGTCTCCATAAGATCAATGGCTTTTAATATTTAGCTTCCACATATGGGTGAAAACATGCAAGATTTGTCTTTTTGTGCTTTGCTTATTTCACTTAACATAAT
>CAUYSK010079550.1:0-17500 GCA_963575035.1 Avahi laniger | reverse complement strand
CCAACATGAAAACACACACTGTTTTTATTCTCCCAACAAGAACGCTCGGCCCATAGATCTGCTTTTGGGGGGAGGATAAAGGAGAAACTGTCAGTTTGCTCCTGGGCCTGAACCAAAGCCACCCTGTGCCTTATTCCAGCACACAGGAGGACAGGTGGCCGGTCAGGCCCTCAGAAAGTTCTGTGCTTGGGAGTTTTCTGTTTGTTCGTTTTACCAGCAGCAGACGCGTAAGAATCTGAGGGTCTCCTCATGAAGAATTTGGTGTGGAAACCAGGTATTCACTGAGTGTTTCTGGTAACTTGAAGGAGAGGAACAAGAGTCCTAACCTGTGGTGTCCCCTCTATGTGCTGAACACTCTCATGCAATCCCCAGAGAGGTGTGGCAGACACCAAAAGATTCTTGTTCTCTTGAAGAAATGGCTCCAGGGACCAGCGGGGTGCTTCTCTGAGAGAAAGATCAGTTCTGCCCTGGGAACCCAAACTATCAGAGTCCTCAGGCCCGGGAGAGGTCACACACAGCTGATGCTTCTGTGCCCTCCGGGTGGAGGTTCCAGGTGGTACAGGGACCCAGCAAGTTCTGAGGACCCTTCAGTATTATTATATTTCCTCCAATTCTCACTTCCATGGCTCCTGTATTCGCGGAGGCACCAGAGAATAGCATTTTGTTTTGTGGGAAGGTAAGGTGCACGGCAAATCAGATAGAGACCCTCAGCGTTCCAGAAGAGTAAGCTGGGGCTTCTTGTGACGTGGGCAGGTCGATCCGTGAGTCTCTCTCTCTGCTTTCTCATAAGGGTTGTCAATGCTTTTCTCCCCAATGGAGACTCTCTCCAAAAATGCTCGCTAATCCCAGGTCACCAGGAGTGACATTTATTGCTTTAAATCTGCACTATCCGATATGGTGTTCATTAGTGACCCCTTGAAATGCGGCTAGTCAGAATTGAGATGTTCCGTAAGTGTGAAATATATCACCAGATTTCAAAGGCTAAGTATGGTTAAGAAAAGTAATATATCTCATTAATAATTTTGTATATTGATAGCATGTTAAAATGACAATATCTGGGAGATATTAAGTTAAAGAAAATATATTATTAAGAATATAATAATATATAATATATTATTAAAATATATTATCGCCTGTTTCTTTCCATTTTTTAAATATGGCTACCAGTAATTTAATTACATGTGCGGCTTGCATTCTATTTCTCACGGGACAGTGTTGCTCTAAAGAGGCAGTCCCCTTGGAGCCACAGACAGCTTGCCACAGGGAGTGGCGTTTCCAGAGCGGAGGTGTGACCTGCTGCTCCACAGTGCGCAGCACTCCCGCGGCCCCAGGTAAAGCCTGGCTCCCACAGGATGACTTCCAAGGCCCACCGTGAGGCTCTGCCCTCATGATCCAATTACTTCCTACTAGGCCCCACCTCCCAACACTGTTGGATTAGGGATTAAGTTTTCAACACATGAATTTGGGGAAACATTCAAACTGTAGGAGGACTTTTCATAAAAGGGGAGCTTTGAATGCTGTGTCCCCCTCAAATTCATACACTGAGATCCTAATCCTCAAGGTGTTGGTATTAGGAGGTGGGGCCTCTGAGAGGTCATTAGGTCATGGGGGTGGAGCGCTTGTGAATGGAATTAGTGCTCTTGTAAAAGAGGACCCAGAGAAACCCCTTGCTCCTTCTACCCTGTGAGAAAGATGCCATCTATGAACCAGGAAGCAGCCCCTCACCAGGCACTAACTTGCCATCACCTCGATCTTGGACTTCCCAGCCTCCAGAACTGTGAGAAATAAATTTCTGTTGTTTATAAATCACTCAGTCTGAGATGTCTTGTTACAGCAGCCCAAAGGACTAAGGCAGAGGTGAAGCACCTTCTCCTCTTTCAGATTGTCAAAACAACAACAACAGTGACGATGACATCACTTATTGGCTGGCATCCAAGGTGCCAAGCCAAGAGCTCTCACACTTGCCTATCCATTTTAAAGACCATCCCTGGTTTCTTAAAGTTGTCCGTATGGTTGAGTCTTCCTTCTCCCTCAATACGAGGAGACAGGAACATTCCTCCCTGGTTCTCCACACAGAAGGGTCAAATCCTCTGTCAAGTGGTGGAATGAAGCCAATACCTGTGCGGACAGAGGAGGGAAGCAACGTTTTCTTGGTTCCTTCTATGCCCAGGCACTGCCTGGTTCATCAGATCCACGTTTCATCAAATCCTCACAACAGCCCCGCAAATAGGCGTCACCATTAATATTTAGCAGACAAGGAAACCAAACCATCGCCAGGTCAAACGACTTGCTCAAGGGCCCTCGGAAGTGGTTGGCTTGAGCCTAATATATGTCCCTTCTTAATTTAGGGGGTCTCCTTTCCTTTTGTTGAGTTACCCACCATCACTCCCTGCTGCTGGTGTCACGGCTAACAGCGTCAGCTTCTTGCTTTACCGTTCTAATTTGTTGTTTTTGATTTGCTCTAAGCAAGAAGATGAGGAACCCCAGCTTGTTCAGCTGCCCTTCAACAGCGAGGCCCAGGGCTCTTGCTATGCATCTCTGGGCCTTTAAAGAAACTCGGGCTGTTCCCTCACAGGCACCAGGCAACACGTGCTCTTTTCCCACCGCAGCCACTGCTCGGGGTTTCGATATTCACTCAGGACCCCCCTCCCACCAGCCAGCCCTGGTCCCGAGTCTCTGATCTTGTCTGCCTGGCATTTGAGTCCTCTGGCTCCCAGTACCTGCTCTAGGCTGAAGTTTTGATTTGGTGACGTGCGCACCCTCTTCTCTGGCTTACCGTGTGCTTCCTAAGCGTGCAGGTTTCCTGGTTTTACCTGCATCCACCAGCTTTGAAGAAGTGAGAGTTTGGCTGCCTGGCCAGGCCCACAGCTCTCCTGCTCTGTGGACTAGCTTAGACTTCCAGGGGTGTGTGGGACAGTCAGGAACTACATGCTGGGGTCTAGTGCCTCGGCCACTCGCGGGCCAGGTTCTTTTCGCTTCTTAACTGTATCTGGATTCTGGAGACTTAAAGTTGTCTGGAGTTTGGAGCATTACTGTATATAATTGCTGCTAGTTTTTGGAATGTAAATATATACATATGTGCTTGAACAATAGAAGAACACTGGAAACTTCAAGGTATGTGTGCATGTGGGTTTATGTGTATGTACATAATTTTTTGATATTTTTATTCTTCAATAACTAATGATTCCAAAGAATAAGAAGTTTCTAGATGTCCTGGTTGTTGACGTGAACTTTGGAAAGGAACAGATTCTGTAACTTGTGCTCAAACCTTTGCACTTGTATGTTCAGTTAAACCACTGAAGTGGGTAGGGGAAGAGTTGCTTGAAGACCGACCCTGGACCCACAGTGGTGGAGGGGCACCCAGAGACGGGGTTCTTCATCTTTAAGATAAGACATTCCAGGTCGTTCTGTGGGAAAATTTTCCCAGGATCCATCTCTTCATTTTGTCCATTCTTTTCCTGCGTGTCCCGTTGTGGACCGGCCTGCCTTCTGCCTCTGGCCTTTCCTGGTGGCTTCTGCCCGGGCACTGGATGATGGCACTCAGGAGCCCGAGCTGGACGCTTGGCGCTCCGTAGCGTGGCCTGCGGGGGAGGGGAGCGAGAACGCCAGCGGGCCCTGGAAGCAGAGGAGGGGGAGGAAGGGCACCGTGGGGGCCGATGAGAGGGAGGCTGGCAGTGTTTGAACTTGTGTTTTGTTTCTTCTTTATTTTTTCCTGCGTGTAGGTAAAAATCATGCCGCCCATCCTAATTCCTTTGTCAGGTGGAATCAGGATAAATGGATTTAATTTCTATTTTTGTATGCTGCCCTGCCTGTGTAGTCCTTTTGTCTGAAACCCTTGATCATCGGTGAAGTTTGGCAGAGCTGCACTTCAGAACAAAGTGAGGAACGGATAAATAATTCATAAATAATAGGATTCTGGTCTGAAGAAAATAGGTGGCTGGTTTTCATTTCTAAGTGGAGGGGCTGCGGACAAATATTAACGTTACTTGATGCCAGAACGGGGGGCTGTCTCCATCCCAGGCTTTGTCCCCGAGTCCTGCCCAGGCGGCTCGAGGACGGTGGAGCTGGCCGGCTCAGGACTGCCGAGCCTGTCGTGAGTTGTTGCGAAGGCAGGATAATCATATGCGGAACCATTCAATTTTCGTTTTCCCTTTGCCAGGAAGGAAAAGAAAAAGAGGGCAAGTCAAAGTCTCTTCAAAATCCGATTTGGCTTTTTCCAATGGGATCATCTATCTTCCCTGTATCTGGTTTTTCCAGTTAAACGCTAATGATACGCATGCTAAGACATGATCTGTGAGTGCAATTTATTTCTGAGTTCAAGCCTTTCTTCTTAAGAGTATTTGCTATAATGGATATACTGGAATAATATCAGGGATTAAATAAAGGAGGCACTTCAGAGAAAACAAATATGCCAGTGGAGACTCCACCAATTTTCACTTGTCTTCTCACACCCAAATTCAAAAGACATTTTCTAGGGAATTTCAGCTTGCAGAAATAAAAGGAACTGATGGAAAAGTAACTGATTGGTCAATAGTAGCTACTGGGTATCAAGAGTGCCATAGGGTCCTCAGTATGTTATATCCAGGGTCACATTTAGTGCTCGTCACAGCACCATTGGCTGGCTGTTGCTATCCCCACTGTGCAGACGGAGAGTTTGGTTCCTGAGCCCGCTGAGCTCACCTTTTCTCGGGAAGACTTAGCCAAGAAACACCACTGCCAATGGTCAGTTTTGTTTCTTCTATAGGATGGTGGTAGTCACTTCTCTTGCTCCAATGACCTTCACCTTCTGTCAGTGGTATCTCCATGACAACTGATAAATCAATAACTGCTTTCTTTTTCTCAACCCAGGATTTTCCTCTCTGGTGTAAGTTCCTGGGAGTCAGCTCATACCAGACACCCAGACTAGTGGGCAGGAGTGGGGTACAGCCCACAAAGGGTGTTCAGATCCACGTAAGACGTGGCCATGCCTTTGCAGAATATGCTCAGTGTCACCTTTACAGCCTTCCCTGGTGCACTCCACTCATCAGGCACTTTGCCTTAGTTAACCTGGCATTTTTGCGTAAAGTTTGTGTCATCTACCCAATTACCATGGAATTACTTTGTAATTGTTTTGGATCAGGGATGTTCTTTTTCTTCTTGTGTATTTCCTGGGTTGCTTTTCTATCTCTGGATAGGAATACACTGGCGATTCTGTTTTTTTTCTTTTTAGGTTCACAGGAAAATTGAAAGGAGGGTATGGATATTTCTCATCTACTCCCTGCCCCTACGCTTGCATAGCCTCCTCCTTTACCAGCATCTCCCACCCGAGTGGTATGTTTGTGAGTCGTTGTGACAGATGATGAGGCTGAAAAGGTGAACTGAGATATCCTCAGGGAGCTCCTACTCAGTCTCAGGAGACAACTGCGTAAGTAGATGTTTATAGAACAATGTGGGAATTGTAGGGCTAGAGAGAGAAATTTGGAAATTCAAACAGGAGCTATACCTAGTTAGAAGGGTCAGGGAAGACTACCTGGAGAAACAGATGCCTGAATTGACTCTCGAAGGATAGGTAGGATCGGTCAGGTGAGGAGAATAAGAATAGAAGAGATGGCATGGTGTATTGGAGAAATGCAAGCCTTTGTAGTGGCTAAAGCATACATTTTTGTGAGGTAGGAAGTGTTAAGAGATGAGATTAGTGAATGGAACAGCACTGTAAGTGACTGGGTTTTGGCTCTGGGGGGACCTTTGAAGGATTTTAAGCTGAGAACTTAAATATTCATATGTGCATTTAGATAGAAAACCCAGTGAATGAAAATAGGCAATTTATTCATGTTTCTTATTTATACCAGAGGCAAACATTTTGGGCAAGTTAAGAAGTGAGTGTCAGTGCCCCTCATCTCGTCCAGAGGGCTCCTTGTGCGTGTGCTCCGTGGGCTGAGTATCTGCCCGTGGCTGTCCCACCTACTCTTCCTCTGGGATTTTCCTTCGTGCATTGGTGGCTTCCTTAATCTAGATCACATTTCTTTTTGTGATGTAAGAAAAAAACTGACCCTCTAGAGTCCCAAAGATCAGGGATCATTTTCCAGCTTTGATAGGCACTGACTGCATGATCTTGTGCAAGTCATGTAACCTCTCTGAATCTGAATTTACTGATCTGTAATATGGATAAAAATGGCCAACCCACAGGGCTGTGGTGAGGAATGCTCCTGGAAGAGTGCCTGGCACATGTTGGCGGCTCAATGTGTTAATTCTCTCCTTTTGTAAATATCAAATATCAGCGTTTAGCTCTCTCAACTCAAGCAGTCTCACTTCCTTCCAATATTTCAAGTGGGATTGGGGGAGGGAGCTATTCCCTAGGAGCAGTTCACTTAATGCTAGGTCCTACTATGTGTCAGACATTTCTCTAGAAGCTTTGTGTACTCTAAACTAATTTTAATTATTGTATTAGAATTAATGCAAGGCATTCCAAGTCGTTCTGCGGGAAAATTTTCCCAGAATCTATCTCTTCATTTTGTCCATTCTTTTCCTGCATGTCCCATTGTGGACTGGCTGCCTTCTGCCTCTGGTCTTTCCTGGTGGCTTCTGCCTCGGGACTGGATGATGGCTACTCGACATAGCAGGTGCACATTTTTAGAAATGAAGAAACACTGTGCAGAGGGGTTGAATGCCTTGCTTAAGATTATATGGATAGAAAGATTCAAGTGCAGGGTCTAAAGCTTGTCCTTTTCATGATGCCAAACTTCCTACTAAGTACCATGCATTTTACTGGGCACTAGGGAATAGTAGAGTGGAATAAGACATGGTACCTCTCTCCAAGAAGTCCGTGGATTAATGGGAGGAGGTGGACAGATATTTACAGGCCTGTTAGAAAACAATATGGAAGCTCAGAGACAGCTGTGTCCCGGATGCTATGGGAGCAAAGTGGGGAGGTGTCACAAAGGGTAGGTGGACTACCTGTGGGTCTCTGGCTTCCTTGGAGTCCATCATCTGTGATCTGGAGTTAGATGTTAATCATCAGACAGGAACTCAGGGCCAGCTCCACGGAAACGTGTTAGTGGCAGAAACATTGGCCACATCTGCAAAGACTCCCTGTCTGTGTCCTCCTGGTCTATGGGTAAAGTCATTGGATGTCACTTTGGAAGATTTGTGACTCATTGGAAAAGAGACATCCCTGCATGGTTTCCATTCATTTGCTTCATTTGCAAGACAAGTTTTCTTCTCAATGGGGAGAGGAGCCCATTTTCCTGCCACCTGTCAGTGTTTAGCTGGCCACCATGGCTTATTACTGCTGCCATCTGCTGCTGAGGAGAAATGTGCATGCTCAGGGTAGGGGTTCATGAAAGTCATTAGAGGAGAGGAGGCTGAGTTGAGATTCCAAATGGAAACATCTACTGTTAGCATAACAGCAACCCTTGTTCTCCTGCCTCTTTCTCTGATGTCCAGCAGGGTCCCTCTCTGACCCCAGCCGCCCACCACCAGCCACCCATATTCTCCATACCCTCCTTCATGCTGTCCCTACTGGGCATGGATTTGGTCTTATTTCTTCACTTGAAGTCATCACAGAGCAGATCTCACCACTATTTAGGAATAACTGAGCTGCTTTTAGATCATGCCTTGACTAGTGGGGGCAATTTGATGTTTAAGGAGATACCAGGCCCTCTGAATTTTCTGTTGTGAAAGATTAATGGCTTCAGTATCATTCAGTTGAGTTTACTCAATTCTACAAATCTTTCCTGGGTGCCATCAAGGGCTTCAGAGATGAATAAGATACAGCTCCTGCCCTAAGGAGCTACGAATGGTTGTGTTGCGCACGTGTATGACGTGATGAACAATTACATGTGAAATGGGTGTTCTATGGTGGGAAGAGTGTAGGGTGCTGTAGTAGGCCAGAGGAGGGCCATAAATGCCTCCCTATAGGCTTGGGGTCAGAGGATGAAGATGGGTGGATGAGGCATGTGATCAGGTTTGCATTTAGGGAAAACATCACTCTGGCTGCAGTGTGGAGGGCTAGGTAAAGTGGTTCCAGAGTAGAAGGTTTCTGTGCTAGTCCAGCTATGAGGTGGATCAGGATGTTGGTGGAGACAGAGAAATGCAGGTGGTTCAAGAGCTGTTAGGAGGTTAGAACCAATAGGCTCGGTGACACATCTGATAGGGCAAGTGAGGAGGGGTGGTGCTGTGAGGATGGCGCCACATTTCTGGGTGGTTAGTAGTGCTGTTGACTGAGATGGGGGTCCTGGAAGAGACCAGAGGGGTAGCTTCTGGGGAGGAGCAAAGTTTGATTTTAGAGCTTTTGAATGTGCGATGTTTGGGGAGCCAACCAAGGGGAGGGCCGATTAAGCAATTTTACGTAAAGACGGGAGCTCAGAAGAGAGTCTGGGCTGGTTTTATAAATGTGTGAGTCATTTTTGTTTCGGTGGTAACTGAAGCTATGGGATGGAAGAGAGTGTTCGTGGAGAAGAGAAGGAAAGCCTGGGTGAGGTTTTGAGGGATTCCACTACTATGGCCTACAGGAGAAGGACAAACTAGGTATGGCCAGAGAGGGAGACCTAGAACCAGGAGGGTGTTAGGCCATGAAGGTCCAAGGAAAAGTGTTTCAGAGGACAGGAAAGGTCAGCACTGCAGCCTGATGTTGAAGGTCTGTTAAGATGAAGCCTGGGAAATGCCCACTGGACGCGGCTGCGTGGACCTCACAGGGGACATCAGCGCGGGCTTGTGAAGCAGGAAGGTGGGCACCAGGTCCAGATGGGGGTGGGCTGTGGAGGGTGTGGGGGCTGCAGGAGGCCAGCTGAGTGAAGGCTGCTATTTCATAAGGGCTGACCGAGGAGGGGACGAGGGAGATTGGGCGACTCTGGTGATGAAGGTGGGAAAATGCTTAAAAGCGAAGGAAGATCAATCAGAGCGAGGTTGAGAATATTGTGAAGAAAACATTCTGAAGGTGGCAGGTGGCAGTGGGATCCAGCATCGGCTGCAGGGATAGCGGTGTCCCTCCCACGTGCTGTAGGGGGGAAGCAGGGCGGGGGGGCGCCCCGCGCAGGGCAGCCTGGGTGTTTGGTTGTGGGGGTTCCTGTGTGATGGCGTCTGTTGGCTCTGGGAGGTAGCAGGCAAGGCCCCCTGATGAGCGCGAAGCTTCAGAAGAGTGAAGTTTGGAAAGTCACCGTGGAGAGCGGTGGGAGGCTCGGCAGCTTTGCCGATCAGTGCTGGCTCGCTGGGGAGAGGGTGGAGAGCACAGAGCCGCCTGGGCTCTTTCTGCCTGACACAGGCGTGGGGATGGCACCTGGCTGGGTGTTCCTGGGCTTGCGTTTTATCGGGACGGCACACACACAAAGCAGCAGACAGGCCAGAGAGCTTAGGGTATGGGCAAAAATATTAAAACCGTGGGCCACGGCGTCCAAGTGGAACTGGCGGATGCAGACAGGAGGGGCCCACGGACCGAGAGGAGCCCTGGTTTGATGACCGTCAGTGCGGGAGGAGGCGAGGGCGCAGGGTGGAGGGGAAGAGCTCGCGTCAGTGATTCTGGGAATATAACATCTACTGAGGTGTGTGGCGGAGCGGAAGAGGGGACCCTCGGATATAAGGAGGTCAAGAAACAGAATAAGAGGCCGTCTGCGGGGTCATCCCTGTGGGTGCGGACATCACTCAGGATGACGGCAAAGCCTGGAGTAGAAAATATGTACCCGCCTTCAAAGAAAGAAGGGGAGTGACCCGGAGGTTGGCAGATAAGAGCAACTAAGGAGGACGGCTGCTGTGGTCCTCAGCCCAGAAAAAGTAACAAACAGCTCTCGACAGCCCTTCGGAAGGCATTAGCAGATCATTAGGGCTGTTCTAAAAGCTTTTATTCACATACTTGCTCAACATTATTGAGCAATCTCGATTTGCCAGGCACACTGCTAGAACCTGGGATGACAGGTGAGTGAGACGCACTTCCCAGGGGCCTTACTGCTCAGGGGAAGACACAGGTATGAAGATGTGGACCTACAATGTGATGTGTCATGATGTGGCCGAAGCAGAGGCTCAATTTCCACCTGGCACACAGGAGAGAGTACTTAATTCTGATCAGAGAAGGTGACAGGTGTCCAAGAGGAGACACCGTTTGGGCTGGATGTTGGAAAGTGAGTCATTTTGCCAGACGGTGAAGGCCGCTGGAAGAGGGTAGGTTTCGGGTGCAGGAAACAGCAGAAGGAAAGGCCCAGAAGTGTGGGAGTCTGTGGGGAACATAACGTCTCTCGTCTGCACCTTGTTCATTTTGCCTCCCGGGACACATCTGGTGATGGTTTGCTCCTCTGAGAATGAGTTTCTCGGGAGATGAAGTTGAAGAAAGGCGGCTACAGGGCCTGGGGCCACGAGGATGGCAGAGCAAGGGCAGTGTTTCCTTGAAGGGCAAATGATGAGAGAGGGGTGGATAGAACCTAACTCACGCGGAATTAGGGTGATGCGGCTCAGAGGGTGCATCGCATACAACTTCATACCCAGGGCCTTGGGCCCAGCTGTGTGTGTGAGGAAAAGGTGGTTTTAGATTCATCAGAGAGAGGCCCTTTCATCCAGCGGGGAGTAAGTTTTTAGGCTCTGTTCCCCTGGAAGATGGTATGGACTTATTGCTCGTAATTATTAAGGGATACTAAATGTTTGACATCAACCTCCATCTTTGAGAGTTTTTTAAAAAATGATGCTTAGCTACAGCAAAGGTCACAGATTAAGTATCTTGAACACCATTGAACTTGGCATCAAGCAGAACGTCTGGCTTGGCCGCCCACCCATATTCTCTTCTCCTCACACGTTATTTTCATGACCGTTTCCTCTTGATAACTCTATTCTGTCAAAGCTATTGTGATGGATAGTGACTTTATTCAGAAAGAAGATCAAGCAAACCTCGCTGTTAGACTCGACCTGACCGAGTTCTGGTGCCGGACTGTAGGCTTCCTCAGGGCACAGCTCGTGTGCTGTTCATCTCTATATTTTCAGTGCCGAGCACCCCGCAAATATCCGGCTAGCGATGCGGCTCACGACTCGTGTGCTGCTGTCCATCCTGATCGCTGCACGTTTCCCTGCGGTGCCTGAGTGGCCTTCCGTCCCTCACCACAGTGCTCTGCATGGCCACTACCAATTGACAGAGCTGGCCTGAGAGATGACATCAGCTTCTTAGCGCTGCCATTACATAGTACCAAGAAATGGGTGTCTTAAAACAACAGACGTTTATTCTCTCACATTTGTGGAGGCCAGAAGTCCAATATTGAGGTGTTTGCAGGAAGCTCTGGGGGAGATCTCTTCCCTTCCTCTCTCCTAGCTTCCGGGGCCTGCCGGCAACCCCTGGCCTGCCTTGGGGTGCAGCTGCACAGCTTGTCTCTGGTCTTCACCATCACGCGGCTGCTCCCCTCTGTGCGGCTGCGTGTGCCAAATACCCGTCTCCTTTCCCTCATAAGGACACCAGCCGTTGGATTTAGGGCCCATCCCGAATCCAGGAGAGCTCACCTAGAGATCCTTAATTATATCTGTAAAGACCCTATTTCCAATAAGGTCACATTCATAGGTCCCTGGGATTAGGACTTGGAGAATCTTTTTGGGGGCCACTTTTAAACTCGGGGTCCCTGTTCAACCGACTGCACCGCTGCCGTGACAGGTGCCAGCGCACGGCACCTGCCTGTCTTCCCTGCTCCCCCGCGTCGGAGTCCTTCTGCGTAACTCGCCCAGTGTCCATTTTCTGTTGTCTGGGGTCTGCTTTAGGTCTCGTTAGTCTTTGCTCCCACTGTGGGCTGAAGACCTGCTCCTGAGCCATGTGCTGGAAGCCCTGTGTCATTCTGCCGGGGTGTCATTTCTGGCCATCGAAGATTTTCTGCTGTGAGACTTCCACAGGCCTGTGGTGGCCTCTCTCCAAAGTAAACGCACTTGCTGACGTTGGCAGCAGCTGCATCTCTGTATGTCAGAGACTCTCCAGACTGTTTTCTCCCACCAGCCGGACTCTGCTAGCTGCGTCCTGGGGCTTATATTTTCCATCCTGGGTCTTGCTACCTGGTTTCTGCCTCTCTGCCCAATCATTTCTCTCACTCGTTCTACTCCCAGACCGCTTGGCATTTTAATTTTGACTGTTTGCAGTCTGTCCTGATGCCAAGCCCTACCCAGGGTCCTAGCACCGTCAGACCTGGTCTTCATCTGTGAGAGACAACTGATCCGCACCTGCTGTAGCTTCTATATCTCCACAATCCTGTTTGTCCTGGGCCCTTCAGGTCCACCTGTCCCGACTCTGGTTAACTTTTTCTGATTAGGTCACAAGAAAAGGCCTCAGAAGAGTAAGCACAACCTGGGTCTCATTTTCTGAAGATCCAACGAGGCAAGTCTCTTGTTGCTGGAGAGTTTAGCAGGAATGTGCTCTCTGGGGTCAGTGTGTGTGGACTATAACATCATTGCTGCTACTTACCAGACGTATGGCTCTGGGAATGTTAACCGGTTTCTCTGTGCCTCAGCTTCCTCATCTGAGAAATGGGGGTAATAACAGAATCTATTTCTGGGGTTTTGTTGGTTTGAGGTTTGGCACGATGCTCATGTCCCTTACTGGGGTCATTAGTGTTGGATGATGTGACTATAGGGGAGATTATAATGACACATTTTGTCAGGATGCCACTGAGGACACTGACCTGTATGCCACACAGGGTGCCCTTAATGTGGACCCAGTGGAGAAATTCCTCCCGGATCACATTGTTGGGTAAATCTGGGATTTGCTTGTGAACACTTGTTTCTGTATTAGTCACATCAGGACACTTGTGACATTTCCAGCTTTGGCTTTACTTTGGCTGCTAGTGAGCTCAGAGCCACATTTGTGGTCTCTCTTTAACAGGTGGATGGGGCAATATTGTCCGTTCCCTTGCATTCTTTCTCTGGCTACAGTGCCCATGCATCACTTTTTGTAACGGATACATTTGGAATTGATTGCAGCTTGCTCACATTAGCTGCTTCTTCTCACCTCTGGTGTGCACCCCAACCACCATTTTGAATGATGCCATCCACAGCTATAGACTGAACTGTATCCCCGCAAAATTCACACGTCAGAGCCCCAGCCTCCAATGGTATTTGAGAGCTATTTAGGTTTAGCTGAGGTCATGAGGATGAGGCCCTCCTGCCGGGAGTCTAAGAAGAGCTTGCTTCCTCTCTCTGTCTCCCTAGCACCCACCCAGGAAAAGCCACGTGAGTGGTCCTTGCACCGGACGCTGACCCTGCTGGCAACTTGATCTTGGACTTCTAGTCTCCGGATCTGTGAGGAAAAATTCCCGTTGTTTAAGCCACCCAATCTATGATATTTCGTTATGGCAGCCTAGGCTGACAACGACATCTCCCCCCACCCCAGCTGGGCACTGGATAAAGGGCGGCCATCTGGGCCGAGCTGGGCCAATGCTCAGCTCTTCCTGCCAGTCTGGAGTTGAACCGAGAGGGTCAGCATCTCTCCAGGTGGCTTAAGCCCTGAGAAGTAGCCTTTGAGGCTGCAGGTAACCATGTGATGGACAACAGGAAAGCCAATGTTCTGAGAAAGGGACACACAGAAGACCTGAGAGAAAGAGAGAGAGAGAGAAGGAGAGAGAGAGAGAGCGCGCTAAAGGGCAGGTAGCTGATACTCCCTGGGATCCAGAAAAAAGCCTAGTTGCTGGTGACTGTCCTTCCTGGGACCCAGTTACTTCCTTGCCCTTGGTTTTCACAAATTAAATCTTAAGTATTTTTTATCGCAAAATCCCCTTCCTCCTTTTTTTATTAAAAAGCTAGGTTGAGTTCATTTCTGTTACTTGCAAATACATAAAAATTCTCAAGTCAGTCCCTTGCTCTGGTGTTTTACCTGCAGTCACCCCTCGGGGGGTGATTGGTTCCAGGACCCCCACAGATGCCCAAGTCCTCGATATAAAATGGTGTCGTATTTGTATATAGCCTGTGCACATCCTCCTGTATACTTTAAATCATCTCTAGATTACTTATAATACCTAATACGATGCACATGCTATGTAAAGAGTTTTTGTTTCATGACATTGGCTTTTTATTTGTAATATTTTTATTGTTGTATTGTTATTTTTTTCAAATATTTTTTATCTGTGGTTCATTGAATTCATGGATGTGGAACCAGGGGATACCAAGTGACAGCTGTATTTACCTTGTGATGCTGCATGATCTTTTATGAGGTGACTCAGAACCCTTTGTGGGACCAGGTGAATTGTAGATATCTGTAAAAAATTCAGATATTTTCTTCTGATGCTGGGTAGGAGCTGCCCAGGTAGGTCATGAAATCTCTCGGATGCCACAAACAAGACAGGGCCAGGGAGAAGTCCAGGCCACAGAGATGGTGGTGGTTGACCTGGGGTCCCTTTAGTTGCAGGAGTCTAGCTCCTGTTGCAAAGGAAAATTATGCTGGCCTGACATGACTTGTTTTTAAAGGATATTATTAACTTTTTCCTCTTTTGCTCTTGCTTTGCCAGGAATTGCAGATTGGTGAGTCATTTGTGCTTTTTTCTCGGAACATCATGAATAGTCCCAATTATTGCTCCAAACAATTGCGATTGCTGTTATTGAGGATTTATAGAAGTGCTTACATTTCTAAACATCCTTTTATGACTCTCCATTTCTATGGTAACCTAGATAGGCTGTTCAGTACACATGGGCACCTTTTTGGGAAAACTTGATAGAAGAAAATCTGAATTTACGGAAGAGAGAAATAAGAGGTTGACTATTCGAGTGGCTATAGGAGGATTCGCAGACAGCAGTTCCCCTAGTGCGTTTGGTGCACTCCCCATTCTCTTTACAGATCGTGAGCGATGTCGTACACATAATAGGCTCTGAATGAACATTTTGTTGATTGATTGATGAGCCACTTGGGAAGGAGAGAAATGTGAAGCTAGGGTTACAGTTCGCTGCTGCCAATTGGAGATAAATCAGAAAGGAAGAAAAAGCGTCTGTGAGCAGATAGCCATGGTTAGTGGGGAGAGGGGACTCTATTTTTAAAAACGTGATTCACGTACAGTTTTTCAGAACCTACTTGCTGCATAATCCAAGATATACCTGAATTTTTCAGATCTTTGGTCTTAAGACCCAAGAGACCCTCGCCCTGGCTCACAGCCTTGGGCAATGAAAGGAGGAGGTAGGCACCCACTCTGCTTCCTTGCTGGGGCCCAGCATTTGTGTAGAGAGGAGCCACTTTTTATTTCCTCAGGCTGAGATCACCCTGGGCTGCATTTTGCAAGCCTGAGACCTCGAAAAGCGTGGGGACAGAGGCTGCCCCAGCTCTCCTTCCTGCCACGGAAACAGCAGATATCCACTGGGGCTGGTTTGCACAAGAAAGGGGAGTTTATTATAAGGAAACAGAGTTAACTCCCTGCCTCCAAGAGCAGGAATGCAGTTGGGTCTCAGATGGGGCTGACCCAGGAGGTGAAAAGGTGCAGGAACGCAGGCAACTCCGGTCTGCGCACTTGTTCCGTCCCTTTTCCCCCAGGTCTGGCTTTACCTGCCTCTGTATGCATGTGAGGGCACACCGTGGAGCAGGCAGCCACCAACAGCTCGTGGACACCCAGAACAGTGTGACTCCAGCCTTCATGGCAAGCCTGAGACGGTGTGTCCTATAGCAACTAACTGGTCTGAGAAATGTAGAGTCAAGAGCTACCAGTAGATAAACTGGGTTTTCAGTGTGAACTCACAAGTACCCCTTGGGTGTGCCTGTCCCTGTGACAGGTTGTAGGAGATAAAATAAATAAGAAACAGCCTTGTCCTGTTAGTTTGTTGTTTAGCTGGGAAGGTAGTTAAGTAAAGAGATACATAATGGAAATTACCAGGATGGAGACAAACACAAATATTTTTGGGGTTCACAGCAGGGGTGTGTGGCATTTCCTTCTGCATTAATTCATTCAACAATGCTGGTGTGGATGTGGCTGACAGACAGGGCCTCTGCCCTTGGGGTGTTTTCTTTCTAAAGGAGAAGATAGACAAACACGTAGACGAGGTAACTTCAGAAGATGACACAGCATGAGGCAGAGGGGAAGAAAAGACCCCTGGATGCGAGTAGGTCAAGGAACTGAGTAAAAGGCCACTGCGGGGTCATCCACACGGCTGCTGCCCTCACCCAGGATGGCGACAAAGCCCGGGGTGGAAAGCATGGCATCACCAGCCTCCCAGGAGTGATACAGACTCCGGATGGATAATGACGAATGAGCAAGGTACCTTCGGAGAATGATAAGGGTGAAAACGGGGTGCTGGGAGGGGGAGCCCAGGGCAGCACCTGTGCTGCGTGCACGTCTGGGAGCCCCCCAGGATGAGGGCCCGCTCCCTGCAGGGGGGACAGAGAACAGCATTTCAGGCAGAGAGAACAGCGGGTGCAAAGGCCACAAGGCTAAATGAGCTTGACTCCCGGGTGGGAAACCCTGTGGGGTGGGGAGGGGTTATAGACCTGGCAGAGCCAGATCACAGGGGCCTTGCAGGGCCTTGCACGCTGTGACAGGACTTGGATTTTAAGGAAATTTTCAGTATCTTCCAGTTGTACTTAATGAGTAACAAGGGTTGGCCCTGTTAGTGTTGGGAAAAGACCACCTTAGCTGCTGGGTGGAGGACGGGCAGTATCGGGCAGGGGAGGAGTGCGAGACAGCGTGGAGGCCCCTGCCACGCCGGGTCACTGCAGAGGCTGGAGTGAGTGGTGGTGGGTGGGACAAGCGCCCAGACTGAGGGCGTTTGGAGGAGGAACCACAGGACCTGCAAATGAGTTGGATGTAGGGAGTGAGGAAAAGGGGGGACTTAGGGGTTTCGTTTTTGAGCTTTTAATCAAGCAACTAGGAAAACTGTGGTGCCATTTGCTGAGAAGTGGAAAACTAAGGGAAAAAGAGACATTTGTGGGGGATGCGGTGAGGGAAAAATCAAGAGTTCCGTCTGATCCTACAAAAACTGAAGTTTCTCTTGGACGTCCAAGTGCAAACACTGGGTAGATAGAGAAACGTGCTCTAGGTGAGCACTGTCCAGCAGAAATGTGATGTGAGCCACAAGTGGGATTTTTTTTCTTTCTTTTTTTTTTGTTGAGAAAGGGTCTCACTCTGTCGCCCAGCTGGAGTGCCGTGGCACGATCGTAGCTCACTGTTCCTCAAACTTCTGGGCTCGAGTGATCCTCCCACCTCAGCCTCCCAAGTAGCTGGGACTACAGGTGTGAGCCACCACGCCTAGCTAATTTTTTAATTTTATTTTATGTAGAGATGGGGTATCTCTGTCTTGCCCAGGCTGGTCTTAAACTCGGGGCCTCAAGAATCCTCCTGCCTCGGCTTTCCAAAGTGCTGAGATTACAGGTGTGAGCCACCACGCCCAGACCGCATGTGTGATCCTTAGATTCACTAGAACCCACATTTAAAAGATGAAAAGGAAAGAGGTGAAATAAATTTTAGTCTATATTTGATTTAATCCTGTATATGCAAAGTTTTGTAATTACAACATGCCATCTATGTAAAATGATTAGTGAGATATGTTACATCGTTTGGATACTAATTCTTCAAAATCGGGTGCATCCTTTCCATTTTCAGGACATCTC
>CAUYSK010079548.1:0-40497 GCA_963575035.1 Avahi laniger | reverse complement strand
GAACATTCCAGTTCCTCTACATCCTTGACAAATACTTGTCATGGTCAGTTTTTATTTAACTTTAGCTATTCTAAGACATGTGTATGGTGTCTCATCATGGTTTCAATTTATTTCCTTAATGACTAATGATGTCAGACATTTTTTATGTGCTTATTCGCCATTCCTAGCTCTTCTTTTTTGAATTGTCTGGTCAAATCTCTTACCCATATTTTACTTGGGGTTGTTTTCTTATTATTGAGGTGTTAAAGTTTTTTATGGACTCTAGGTATGAGTCCTTTATCAGACACATGTTTTGCAAATTATTTTTCCAGGCTGTATTGACTTTTCATCTGTCTGATGGTGTCTTCCGAAGAGCAGTTTGTAATTTTTGAATTTTTAAAGTTCTTATCAATTTGCTCTATTATGGATCATGCTTTGGGCTTACAGCCGAAAAAACTTTGACTATTCCAAAGTCACAAAGATTTTCTCCTTTGTTTTCTTCTAGAAGTTTTATTATCTTACTTTGTACATTTAGGTCTCTGATCCATTTTTTAGTTAATTTTCGTATCTAGTGTGAGGTGTGGATTGAAGTTTAATTTTTTTGTGTATGGATGACCAATTGTTTCCAGCACCATTTGTTTAAAAGATGGCACGTTCTGTACTTCATTGCCTTTACCTCTTTGTCAAAAATCAGTTGTCCATATGTTCATAGCTCTATTTCTGGACTCAGTTGTGTTCCATTGATCCATTTGTCTTTCTGGATGCTGATGCTACACTGTCTTGATTACTGTAGTTTAAATAAGGTTGTGATAGTCCTGCAACTTTGTTCTTTTTTAAAGTTGTTTTGGCTATTCTAGGCCCTTTGAATTTCCATGAATTTTAGAATCAGTTTGTCAATTTATACAAAAAAAAAGCCGACTGGGATTTTGACTGGGATTGCTTTGTGTCTATAGGTCCATTCAAGTCTTCCAACTCATGAACAAGGTGTATCTCTCCATTTACTCAGGTCATCTTTAATTTCTCTCAGAAATGTTTTGTCCTGTACAGGTCTTGCACATCTTTTAACAGATTTATCCTTAAGTATTTAATATTTTGTTACTATTATAATGGTATAATAAAAATTGAAATACCTATTTCAATTTTTAGTTGTTTATTGCTAATGTATAGAAATACACTTGGTTTTGTATATTGATCTTATATTCTGAAATTTTGCTAAATCCACTTAGTTCTGGTAACTTTTTTGTTGATTTTCTACATGGACAATCATGTATAAAAATAAAGCTTTTCTTTGTCTTTTCTAATCTGGATGTCTTTTATTTCTTTTTCTTTCCTTATATTCTTCCCTAGATGTTCCTTATCAGTATGAGGATGTTTCCTTCTATTCCTAGCATTAAAGGTTTTTTGAAAATCAGGAATAGATAGTAGATCTTAGCAAATGCTTTTTCTGCATCTACTGAGATAATCATATCCTTTTTTTTAGTTTGTTATATGGTTTATTATGTTTATTAATTTTCTAATGTTAAGCCAATCACTCATTTTTGGGATAAAACTCACTTGGTAATGATGTATTATTATCTTTTTATATATTGATGGATTTTATTAGATAATTTTTAAAGAAATTTTGCAGCTATTGCAGATTTTGCTGTTCTCCCTAAAGGACTTAGAGCTTACAATTATTTGTTTATTTTTCTTCTTTTTCTTTCACAGACAATGTAAGCTTCTTGAGTACAGGTGCTGGCAATACAGAATATGTTTTGTTTATCATTTTATTCCCGACACCTAGCTCAGGGCTGGCCCATAAAAGATGTGCAGTAAATGTTTTTTTGTTGAAAGCAGTGTCAGAAGATGATGCTAGAGAAGTCTTGGGACCACACCATGAAGGGTCTCGTGTGCTAGACTAAGAAACATGGAGTGTATCCTGGAGACACTGAAGGATTTTAAGTAAGGAATGACACTCTGGTGATGGAAAACAGATTAAAAGTGAGCTGGTCTGGTGACTGGGAGATTGTTTTCCCAATTACTGAAGAAATCCAGTGGAAAGATGGCAAAGGCTTTCAACTATAGCAGTGGCTGTAGGATGGGGAAGAGGAGTGAGTGATATTTAGAAAGCAGGATGGAGACCACACAAGGGACTACATGTGAAGAGATGGAGAGGAGGTTGTAGGACACTGTTAAGGAACCAGAAAACACAGGACGAGGGGTGTGGTTTGGTGGTGGGAGGATTTGGGGTGCTGGAGGGCTGTGGGATAGCCAGGTGGAGAGTCCCGGAAGGCAGCTGAGCACATGGGTTGGGAAAGCTCTGTTCTGGAAGTACGGCTCTGGAGCCTCATATATAGGTGGTAATTGAAGTGGGGAAGTGTTGGGAACCCCTCATCTTAGCACTGCATACTTACCTATGCCATGGTGCTTATCACACCGTCATTCCTGGCCACCTCCTCAGCTAGACAAGAGGCCAAGAATCCTTAGGACCCACCACTGTGTCTGATCATTAGTAGAGGCTTACCAGATATTTGTTGAAGCATTGAATTGTGGCTCTGCTGCTTACTGCTTCTAAGACTAAACAAATTGCTTAATCCATAAGCACTTTGGTTTTCTCATCTGTAAAATGAAGACAATATTCACCTCATAAGTTTGTTATAAGTATTAAATGAGATAAAGAATATTTGGTTCCTCACTAAATGTTAGTACCTTCCCATCTTATAGAATTGAATCTGAATAAATCATTTAGGGAAAAGCAACTATACATGAAATCCTTTCAGTTTTTGAAGACCCCAGCAAAGAAATTCTTGGGTCCTTATTGAGGACTCATTTCTTCACGCTTTTCTTATTTCCTTTAATAATGACTTACTTTGAATTTTGGCTTAGGTGCTATGCTTAAAACACCAAATGGGCAATTATTCTTTGTTCTAGTCTAGAGAGATGAAAACTATTATGAAAACTCTATATGTAATTGTTGCTAAAGCAGTTAAACATAAATCTGATAAGGCCACAGGTCCATTTCGCAGTTTTCCTTTGAGTCATTAGATTAAAAAGCTGAAAAATAGATATTCTCTTTAATGTCGAACCTAGTAAAAGTCATAGAACACAGGTAAGGAGGGCTATTTGAGTTTTGAATAATCTGATTTGGTTTGAATGTTAATTAACCTGATTACTGGCCTGGCTTAGGAATGATATTTTAAATATTTTCCCCAGGTTTCTAGTTTATCCGCTCCTTTTAGCGAATAGGGTCCCTTTTCTAGTTATACTAAAGACTTTTTCGAGAAGGAATTCTTAACTGGTCAGTAATTTTGGTTAGAAAAATGCTAGATGAGTTGTTTCTTTTAAATTGCTAAGTGCAGAGAATGAACAACTACATGTACACGGGTGTGTTCATTTTTCCAGGAAATAATAACAGACTTTAGTTGCTAAACTAATAATTTAACATTTTGCTATCAAACAGATATTGAAATTGTGGTGGTTGTGAATTTGTGTGGAATGTTAAAAAACTCTGTATAGTGGAAAAGAAACCAAGAGTTTAGCAGCCTGGGTTTGAGGTTTGGTGCTAACTCACTTTGTCACAGTAGCCAAGACCCTTAACTTTGTTGGGCTTTAGTTTTCTCATAAAAAATGAGATTGGACTAAGTTTTCTGCTTGCGTAAGCACCCCTGTGATTCTAATTCTGTGAATATGAAGTGAACAATGCTATACTTTGTCTTGATGGGGGGTCGTTAAGTCAATCTGTTCCCCCACATGAACCCAGTATACAGCTTTATCAGCGTTTGTGAGAGACACACAGGTGCACGGGGCGCTGTTCCGCTGTCGAAGAAAGTTAAGATTGACATAGACTGCAGGTGAGTAATGCCCACGTGCTTTACAAAGGGATTCCTGTCAGGATTATTTCACATGATGATATGAAGCTCATTTTAAATGAGAACCTTTTCAGGAAAGTATTGAGGGACGGTGGCAGAAGCTTGTCACCCAGATCTCCATCTCCGCCCTGCTGCTTGCAGCAGCTGGTGACCAGCAGGGTCTCTCCGGAGCTCTCCCCGGGCCTGTGAAACACAGGCGTGTGATTCCGCAGCCAGTGCCGGGCCCGATTCCAAGGGGAGCTTCCCTGGGATGCAGGACGTTACACTGATTCCCTTATGTTTTTAGAACTTTTGATATTTAGGTGAACGGGATTTTGGCCAAAAAGTTAAATCAAGCTGATGACTTTTCTGATGGGTTCTAATGGGTTCTGACCCCACACAGATGGAACAGAAAAGGTCCAAGACCACATTTTCATAATCTCTGCCCTGATCCCAGGCAGCCCGCTACCCTGACTCTCCGTGTCAGACCCTTCCTACGACTGCTGCTGTCAAATTTGACCTTGGCTACGACATATCTGAGAACTCTCCATTACCCTAAGAAACACAACCAAAAATATGCTGATTTAATTTATTTCATTTACATGTTCTTTTAGGTAACATGTATGCTTTTAATTGGGGTAATAAGAGATGAGTAATCTTATTTCACTTAAAATCTACTTAATATTTTCATATAGGTGGATGTTATATTTATTTTAAAATATATTACAAATGGCTATTGTAATGGCTCTTATTGCTACTTAAAATTACTAAATTTTTTTAGAAAGTCAAGACTATTTTTAGGCTCTAGTCTCAGTGCCCCAGCAATTTATACATTTCTCAGAGACATTAACAGCTATTTATATAGTTAATTTGGCAATGACCTATTAAAGAAATATATTTCCATTCTTGGGTCATCCTGAAAGCACCAATTTTAACTACAGCATTAACCTTCAGACACATTTTCTTCTCATTTGTAATTAATAACTATATAGTAGAGTAAAATCCACAGTCTTGGGAACAAAGCCAAGTAAAATGAGAATGAAATGCCATCACCTCACTTTAAATCTTCCTAAGTCGGGAGCCTACTTAGTTTGGGAAGGGGGAATTATGTCAAGGGGCAGGTGCCATCTCCCATCTGTGCTGTGAGTCTGTGTTCCTTGTTTTCAATGTTTTTTCTTGTTTTTTTTGTTTGTTAGAGTATTGTTTTCATTCATGTCTGAGAATGATGTTACTGACAAAATCACTTTCTTATTCAGAGTTATACAGATACAGATGTCAAATTACATTAATATTAACCTTCAGGGATGTTTTAAAATACTTTCACATAGTACAAAAATATTATTATGTAATAAATGTCATTCAAAATTGATTCAGATGACCTAGAAGAAATTTAAAAGAAACATTCTTCATTTAGAGTATTTATATTAAATGTCAGCTGTGCTTTCCAGTTATAGTCTCCAGGCTCAACATCTTAAAAAATATGGATAAAATCTAAAAGTGCTGATTTATATCACCATGTAACTAAGCCTCAGTTTACTCTTCTATAAACTGGGAATCCAAATGTCTGTCTCAAAGGGTTGTCATGAGAATTAAATGAGCTCATGAATGTGATGCTCTCAGCATAGTGTCTGACACATAGCAAGTGCCTAATAAATTGTAAATGTTACTTATTAATTTTTAAGTGAATTTACTACTGTAATTTTTTTCTAAAGAAAGTTTTCTCCCCCCTTTCTGTTTCTCTTCTGATTAGCTGATACTTACCTGATGTTCCTCCTCAGCCTTCAGTAAAACTGTGAATTTGGCAAAGGCAGAGTTAGGCTCCCCTTCCAACACATCTGGGCCCTCTCCTGGCATTTACCCCCACAGCTCTCATCTAGCACCCCCAAAAGGCCCCCTTTCTGAAAGCTTTGGTCGTGGCCAGCTTTCACCACATCTCCTTCAGAGGTGTAGCAGATACTGGCTTAAGTGGCTCAGTTAGGGTCGTTCTCAATAGAGGAAAAGAACAGGGTTGGGACTCCTGAGGT
Organism: Avahi laniger; assembly: GCA_963575035.1. Lineage (NCBI taxonomy): Eukaryota > Metazoa > Chordata > Mammalia > Primates > Indriidae > Avahi > Avahi laniger. Next base: position 34,667 of record CAUYSK010079548.1, on the reverse strand, counting down.
CTTGGTCCTTAACCAGTTTGTTGATTGTCTGTCTTAGGCTGAGTTAATTTACTGCTTTTAGACCCTAAATCCACTATCTGTGGGCTGTTGTGAAGACCAAATTATAATGTAAGGGCAAGCACTTGTGGAAAAGGCTGTGCAGACAATAGTTATTATGAAACCTACTCATATTTCAAAACGCAACTCAAGCAACTCCTCTGTACAATTGGTGCTGACAGAATGCTGCCCCCAGCCCAGGTAGAATGGGTCCTACTCTTCCTTGGGTCCCCACTATCCATACCTCTATTATTAGCTTGCATTTCTGCCCCCACATATTAGACATTCTTTGTTTTAAATTTACAGAAAGTTTGTGATTTTTACACTCTCATACAACAAACAGAACCAACCATGAGTCATGTTTCAAAATTGGTATCACTGATTGGTGCCATATACTATCATGTGCATGTTCTACCATGTTTCCAATAACATCAAATGGTTCTTTTTTCCTCTGGTATGTTGAGGAGATATAATAATTTCAGGACTGGGCATGTTGTGATATGTAGGGAGGAGGGTCACATTTTCCAGGGGCTCCCCTGAAACTACAAGACCACGTTCTCTTAAGATCTGAATACTCTGTGTCTAACACGGTATCTGACATACAGCAGGGCCTTAACTATAGTTGAATAAATAATCAAAGAAAATTCTTTAGTAGGGACTCAGAAGGATTAAGAACTTTCGAGATCTAAATGAATCTCCAATAATAAAGATTCGGATTTTATGACAGGAGGTGAATTTAGAAACAATTTAGGATCTGCCGGCACTCCACAAGTCACACTGTATAGTGCATTGAAGCTCAGTATTGGTCTAAGTGCTTTTCCACAAAATAAGACATGAGACTTCTATTCATTGTAGTTATTGACTCCTATGTAGACAAGAACTCTAAAAAGTACCCCTTGTCATCATTTATCTATGGTAGCAAGTCTCCTTTTAAAAAGATAGAAAAACATTTTGTTGTTATAGCGTTCTTTCTATATTTAGATGTACAGTTGTTCCTCTGTATCTGTAGGGGATTAGACAATACTGTATTTTCTATCAACATTTGGTTGAAAAAAATCTGAGTATAAATAGACCCACGCAGTTCAAACCAGAGTTGTTCAAGGGTCAACTGTACATGTTTTAACAATAGTGAACTTTGGTTTATGACTTTTGTTATCATGAATTTATACTACATATGAATTCAAATAAATCAAGCTCTTTCTGTGTTTTATTTTTCTCCCCTCATTAGTCCTGTATAACATAACATGAGTTCTAGTCTTCTGTAAATTTTGGTGATCTAGCTTCATAACAAAGCTTTATAGTTGGTTCTCAGCATCTGGATCACCCTGGGGAAGGAGGGAGTATTGGACTTTGATTTTGCACATTATTTTAACCTTGCCTAATGGAAACTAGCTTCCTGTGTAGGTCAGTAATTTAAAGTTCGAAGAGCCATAGACATCACATTTCATTGTGGGTTCATCCTACAGGCTCCGAATCAGTAAAGGAGTGAACTAAGGAGTCTCAGGCAGAGGACCCCTCCTGCTGCTTCTCTTGGAGGTTAGGGGGGTTTATCGCTCTTAGTCCTAAATATTTCATGTACAGAAAGAACTATATAAGTCCTAAATGTTAGTGGTAGGGGACATCTTTGGCAAGAAATACTGCCAATTTCTTACAGCCAGCGAAGAAATTAAAGTTTGTGGTTGGTTTTTTTCATTCATTCTTTCTTTCTTTCTGTCAGAGAATAATCTGTATATGGGAACTGTTTCGAGAATCTTGTTTTCCACATTGTAATCTCGGATTAAATCTCACTCGCCAGAGATATGATTTGTATATCACAAATTCCTTCTCCCCCCAACCAAGATAAGAGATGCTTGTCTGGGCGCAGCATTTAGAAGCCTCACCCTAGCGCCCCTCAGGGAACTCTCCTTGCTCTCTCTTCGCCTCTGACTAGCTTATCACACTTACCAAGTGTCCCCTGGCATTTGATTGGGTAGAACTGTATCTCCCTTATTAGCTAAGTGTCTCCACTGAGGATCATTGCTCACCTCTATACTCTGTTGTAAGTTGTATTACTAAAAAGTGCAAAAGTCTTCAAGTTTTTCTGATTCCTAATTTTTTTTTAACACATAATGGATTCAAGGTTATCCCTGTAACAGTGTCACTTTTACTCACTTGCGTGACATTGGGAATAACCCTGACTGTGCCCAGTATATTAGGACTGTGTCATGTGTTGCTTGGAAGAAGAAGGAAAAAAAAGGTCAAAGAGAACAGTGTTGGAGAATAAGCTCTTTGATTGAAATGTCTGTGTCTGTTTTTGTTCCCCACACAGGGCCCAGCTAGCTTGATCCCTTGCACACAGTAGGGGCTCAATAAATATTTCTCGAATGAATTAATGAATGCAGCCCAGTGGGTTAATACATTCCAGGGACCATTATTCTGACAAAGGGAAAAATATTCTGCATTTTGGGGTTGTTTTAGCATCACATTAAAAAAATGAATTTCCTTCATGTAAAAGCCTTCCTATAGGTAGAAATTGAGTTGTACTTTGCTCACCGACAGCCTGTGTCACTGTCCAGACCCATGACATACAAGGGTCACTTTCACAATCCACCATCACAATATGCCTTATATCTTTCTGCCTAGGTGGTTGTGGTAAAATTGTCATCACACTTTATTACTCTTAAGTCTAACATATTCTGAAGAAATAGGTGACTGATACTGTCATTTGAGGACTAAGAAATATTTATCTAGACATTTGATCCAATCTGTATTTTTATTTAATGTGTAATTGGCGAGAAAATAGCAAAGACAAATTTAAATGCTTGCATCTCCAACCTTGTCACCGTGTCTGAGCATTCATTCATCATCATTATCTTGGATTCCTGCAGCCCGCAGACTTCATAGGAAAGCAAGCACTGAAACAGATTAAAGCCAAGGGGCTGAAACGAAGACTGGTCTGCCTCACCTTGGCAACAGATGATGTCGATCCAGAGGGAAATGAAAGCATCTGGCACAATGGCAAGGTGAGTACCGAGGACCTGCCAGGGGACACAACAGCTTCTGCAGCAGAAGCTCCCCTTCTTCCTATATGTTTCCTTTTATACTCTTTGGCTATTAATTAATTAATTAATTAGAGGGATGACACACTGTTGATTTCTGAGCCCACACTGAAGAAACACAAAGCAATTAACTGAAAGGAAAATGAAATGCTGGTCATTTTTGGAAACATAAAATTCTATACGTTTTGTTTAAAGAAAACAAACCCAAAGACTAAAAAATACATTAGACAATGAGGGAAGTACAATTTAGAGGGCGAAATGATCAATTTGCTTGCCACATCCATATCTGTGAATGTAGAAGATGGGTTTTATAAAGAATTTGACCTTCTGATCTGGCTTCCTATGGATCTTTCAGAAGGAGGCAATTAGCATATTAGCAGAAAAAAATTCCAAATGAAAACATCTATGACAACAGAGGGTAGGACTTTAGAGAGTAAAGTGAAAAGTGGAAACCATTTGATTCTTTAGGAAAAGTAAAATTACTTTCTTCTCACTTTGGAGTATTACTTTTCATTCCCTCTATTTGTACTCACTAAAACCAGGGTTAGTCAGATAACTTATCAGTGGGACTTTATTTTCTCCACTTTTTATCACTATTTGTAAAACCCAGTTTGGCTCACCATGTGGATCTGTTTTGGCTGGTGTTATCAGGCAGATGTGGGGCGTCTGCCTTAGACCGCCGGGCAGGCACAGGCCCTGCAAGGCTCATCAGAGCAGCTGCTCCATATTGAACAGGGTCAGCTCGGTCAATACCCAGGACTCAGAGATTCTGTGCCTGAGTTTATTCTCATTTATTGCAGCCTGCTTGATATTGTTTCCATTTTCTCCATCTCTTCAGTAACAAAAAGAGTGCTAGAGGTGGGGAAAGCCAATAGTGTCAAATCACAGCCTTTGGATTACTAAAAAATTAGCAACTTGGGCTAAGGCGTGGGCCAGTTTGATGTAGAACCGACATCTCTTGAGTTCTTACTGTATACCAGATATTTTTCATGTACTCTCTCATTTAATTTTACAACACCCCTGCCAGATATGTATGATCATCTCCATTTTAAAGATGAGACTTTGGGGGCTCAGAGAGGTTAAGTAACTTGCTTGAGGTTACACAGCTAGTGGTTGATGGAGCTGATTTCCAACTCAGTCTAGTTGGACTGTGAATTTCTGGTCCTTTCTTCTAAGGCATGCTGAATACTCCAATCTGTTCTCTTGTCTGTCTCCACTGATGTTCCCCTGCAGTCTCTTAAGAATTTAATTGTATACTCACAATTCTTGTACATCTGAGTAGCAGGTGGATGTTATCCGACACTGTGAAGCCAACAGACTTTTCTCAGATCTCAAGTTCCTTCACCTTTCTGTCAGACTTGACAGACTGATCTCTACTTCCTTCTAAAATCAGGCTGAGTTTGCTCTTCTGTTTGAACTGTTCCTACTTTCCTCCTTGTCTTCTCTTTCTGTTCTATATCTCTGGTTAAGTCCTCTTTTCTTAATATATGTTCCTCCTGCAATTTCAGATTTGCCCACATTTCACATTAATTTCTACTGATAACCAGCTCTGCCATGAACTAATTGCTTGACGTGATCCTGACCCGATCTCTGGGCCTCAGTTTTCTCATCTATAAAATGGAGCCATTGGAGGAGATAATGTCTAAAGTTCTTTCTACTCTAATTAATTTTTTTCTCAAGTTGTTACATTTCCCCATTTCATCTTTCCATTGTTTTACATTCTTCACTCTAGTCCCATCAACTTTCTCAGTACTTTCTAATAGAGTCTATACTTATCCTTCCACCAACATTATGTTTTACTTAGCCATGGAGTGAAAGAAATATTATGTTATAATACTCTACATGCAACTCCTGCATCAACCACGATCAACTGACAAATTTTTAGCCATCTTAAATATGATGATGACCAAATTAAAGTTTAAAAAACCCTGAAAACCCAAGTTCCATTTTAAAATTTTATTTCCTTTGCCCTGTGTGTACACTGAGTTTACATGGTGTATATTTCATCTTTCCTACCACATGCCATCTGCTTATAGAGATGCTAATCGAATTATAGGATTATATTGCCTGGATTTCCTAATGTGCACTTGCCTGCTCTTTGTTTTTTTTTCTTTTCTTTTTTTTTTTTTTTTTTTTGAGACAGAGTCTCACTCTGTTGCCCATGCTCGAGTGCTGTGGCATCAGCCTAGCTCACAGCAACCTCAAACTCCTGGGCTCAAGCAATCCTCCTGCCTCAGCCTCCCAGAGTGCTAGGATTACAGGTGTGAGCCACCATGTCTGGCCAAGAAGGGTTTTCATTATGTTTGGTGGCTTAGAAGAAGCTTAGCTTGGAAGGAAGTTTTGAAGAAGAGGTCTGTGGGGGAATTAGAAGGTTTAGAAGGTTTTCTTTTTCATTATTTGGTTTTCTTTTTCATTATTTGTAAACTAAAACACACAGGGACATCCAATGAAAAACACGATATATCATCCAACTTAAATTATGTTAACTTCCTTCAAAGGCCATTTGCCATTTTGTCTTCTATAAGTCTGTTAGAGACTTCTCATAATTTAAGAGAGGAATGAAAAAGGGTTAAAAACAAATGAGAATTATTTGCATTGGTAAAAAAGACAGTCAATATTCAATTTAACAAAGAATAAGAATTCACTAGGCAGAGGGCGGGGACAGGTTGTTCTCACAGTTCACCTAGCAAAAAGAAGGAATGGATCTAATTGAACCTGGAAGATTTTAAGGCAGAATTATTTAAAATTTATGCACAGGAAAACATTTCCCTGGAGATTTAGTAATAAGATAAAAGAAAAAGCCAGACTTCTAAAATACCCTGGGCTTCTAACCCCTGGATTAGAGAGAAATTAAAGTAGAAATGAAAGTAAATTCTAGCAGAAAGCAAAGCATATTTTAAAAATAGCACTCACAAAATAAAGACTGTATTTCTTTAGGTAACTAATGCAGAAATGACTGCAAGATGAATTACTGCTGGGATGTTAGGAGATGGGAAGGGCTGGGGAAATAGTGCATGTAGTCTCTGAAGGGCAATTGTGGGCTTTTGACCCAGCGAGTCAGGGGATAGCACCCAGAGACTTGCTCAGGTCTTTTCCTGTTTTCTCAAGATAGGGTACAAAGAGCAAATCATGTTAACTCTCCTAGGGCTCTAAACCCAAAAGTCTTGTTTTACAGACTGGGAAGTGAAACCAAGGTTACCAAGAAAGCCTTTCAAAGGCAATGATCCAATCTCCCTGACCCTATTCTCTGCTTATACCACTTAGCTATGACCTAAAAAAGAAAAGCAATTTTAAAGCATGTGTTAGACCTTGACAGTTATAATCTGCCGAAGAGAAGCTTTTACTAATGCATGTATTCAAGTCTGTTGTTTTAAATCAATCAGTTCTCACCAGAATAAGTTTGGAAATCATATGGAGAGCTTCTGATTTGGGGTTTCAAAGAGGTAATTAAAAACTGGGACTACAGAGATAGGAGTCTGCATTTAAAGTCATGAATAGGTTAGCATCTCAAAGATTAGAAGTGTTTATAGTAGGACTGTTGACTGCAGTGAACTGTTTGCTGAGGCAGCCGAATAATCACCAGGCTGATTCATGTCCACGAACGTTTTGAACACCAGCTCTGGGCAGTCACTAGAGAGTGGGGCTGGAAGGCGTAGCGCAACATCGTGTGGCCGGGAGAAGCCATTTTAAGCAAGGGTCTATATCATTTTCTGTTTTGTTGTTTTCCTTTTATTTTTTTTCTATGCAGTATTTTGATTTGACAATTTTTCAAATTTTCTGCTTTTCCTTCTCTTTCATCTTTTCCTTTAAATATGGTTTCCCCTAACCGTCTTATCTTGTAATCGGGCTTGTTATGTAGATTTTTTTGATGGCATAAAGCCTTTGTTTTCATCTCCTGAGTTTTGATTCCCTATTTAATATTGTTCTCTGTTTTGCCATCCCAAGTTACCTTATTTCATCCTCTTCAGTTTTCATTGTTTGCTTCTTTGTTCATCCCTAATGCCATGTCTTCCCTCATCCTGGAAGATTTCATCCCACATCTCTGCCAATCTAATTCTACCCACCTTCGAAGTAGAAGAATTTTGTTTTGTTTTGTTTTTTGTTTTTGTTTTGCAATGGGATGTCGCTACATTTTCCCGGCTGGACTTGAACTCCTGGGCTCAAGCAATCCTCCCACTTAAGCCCCCTGGGTAGCTGGGACTATAGGCACACTCCACCAAGCCCAGTAACCTCTTTGTTTTTAAAGCCTAGAACATGGGAGCCTCCAGAAGCTACGAATGTCCACCTCATGCATACCTGGAGAATTGCCCCACTTCTGCCCCCTTCCTGCAAGGTCTTTGGGCCACCAGGAACTACAGAGTTGGCAAACAGATTTCAAAGAGCATGCCAGCCTAATCAGGTGGCTGCCTCAACAGTCGTACTGAAAAGCACTCTGAGGCCACTTCCATTCCCAACTGTAAAGATTGCCATGTCTTCCATGAGCAAGGCGTGTGGGGAGGAGGTGGCGTTACTGCCATTTCTCACTCTCCCTGCTCTAGTTTATGAGAATTGGTAAATTTGCTCAGGTCCCAGCTTTCCAATGGAGTCCTGTGCTCCAAGGTGGGAATACAGAAAATCAGCCCTCATGGGGAAGGTGGTGAGCTTGGGCAGAAGGAGGTGACCAGTACAGTAAAAACAGGCCTGTCTCCCACCCGAAGCCTTCTAGCAGCACGGAAGCAAGGTGTCTCCTCTCACTTGTACATTGGACTTTCTCAAACTGTGTTCAATTCATGGGTGGTGCCTTATCCTCTCCAAGACTTTTCTGGATATTGATCTTAACTTTTCGCCTGTATCACACTTTATTTTGAGTAGATAAGGTGAGAACTCAGAGTGAAATTGTCTTTGAGCCTCTGTTTTCCAGCTGGAGTAACCTGGCTGGATCATTTATGAGCTGGAAGTTGGGTCTTCAATGAGACTCCACTATCTTCTCCTGGAAAGAAAATATTTAGAGCCAGCATCCAGGAAAGTATTTGGTGTGTTCTCGTTCTTTCCCTGTGAGTGAGAGGTATAGCAAGTTTACAGTGGTTATCAATGGAACTCTAAGGAAGGTAGCAGGGTTTTAAAAGCAGGCTTCATAGACCTGGGGATAACATGCATCTCTGTCCATGGCAGTGTGGGCTACAGAGCAAGCCAAGACCTGGAACCAGGAATCCAGATCTCTACCTTCAGGCTGGTCACTCCCTGAGGAAGTCAATTTACCTTTCTAGGCCTCAGTTTCCCCATCTGTTACATGCCTTGACCACCCCAAAGGGTTTGGAGGATGATCTGATGGGAGAAAGGATGTGAATATGCTTTGAAAAGAAGCCTCAAGAGCTATATAAATGGAAGGGATGATTGTTTGTTTTCATAAGTGAACTTGTCTCTTTGCCATCACTGCTGGAGAGGCTGTTGGATCATAAGTATTTGGCCTCTGAACTTTCATTCTGGACTGGAGCCGCTGTGGGTGGCAGGAACGTGGGGAAGGAGGAAATATCAGAGCTAGCAAGCATGGGCCTCAGCCTCAGTGTGGGCCAAGTTTCTAGGGGAAAAAAATCTCAAGTAGCTCTTTGTGGTCATGAAGAATACACTTAAGTGATTGTTTTCAATGTTGTAGAGTCTGAAGAAAAGCATTAAGGGGCACTTATCGCAATGGAGAACAACAGAATTACTCATTCAACTTAGGCTACACAAATCTACATGAAATGCAGAATTGAAGAAATTACCTAAATAACTCAACACTGCTCTTCTTCTAGCATATACGAATACCTATGCACAAGGAATATTCCATCACAGTGATTCAGATAGTGATTTCAGTGTGTTTGGTGTGTCCTTCTTTCCCCTTTTCCATGAGGTCAGAGTTTTTCCAGTCTTCGAAGTTCTTCCCAGTTGCTTTGTCTTTTTATACTCAGTGCCAAGCACAGTAATGTGTCTCATGGTAGGCACTCAGTAAGTTTCTGATAAATGAACTACCACCCTGTCTGGGGAATATCATTACCATAATGGCTCCCAACGAACCACGCCTCTCTGAATCCATGTCGTTACATAGTCCCTTCATCAGGAACTCTGGACTTGATCACATAATTTTCTTTGGCCAATGGGACCTTAACAAATGTTATACAAGCAGGGGCTTGAAAAGCACCTGTACACTGAAACATGCATGCCATGTGAAGAAGCCTGAGCGAGCTTACCAGAGATACCTGACCCAGGCAACAGCTGGCTCTATTGACTAGTCATGTGAATGAAACCATTTTAGACTTTCCAGTCCCCACTGAGCCAGCAGGTGATTACAGCCAAGCAAAGTCAGCAGAATTACCCAGCTGAGCTCAGCCCAAATTGCTGACCCTTAGAATCATGAGAAAATAAAATTATAGTTTTAAGCCACTGAATTTTGGCATGTTATGCAGTAATAGATAATCGAGAGGCCCCTTCTTTAAAAAACATGAATAGAAACCTTTAGGTCAGAAATGGTAAATATGTTACACCCCATCTATCAACTTTAATTGATTGGTAGTGTTTTCTTGGAGAACTGTCATGAGAAGAATTTGAAGGCTACATTAATGGAAAAGAAAGCCACAAATCCCTTAGTGAGTATGCAAAGAACATGGGCAGAAGTAATGGCAATATGTATGCCACATATTTTCCATCCTTGTTGCATATTACCAATCAGGGGTCAATGAATAAGAAAAGCAGAATTATTAAAGTTGAATGTTAGGTGGGCCAACTGATAAGGAATTTCTCCAATGAGTTAGGTAACATTTTCCAGGAATAGTGATAGTGAAGGCAGAATTCCTTGACTGGACTCAACCAGGCATTATTTATGTCACTGGAGTACATATGTACTGGAAAGACCCAAAATTTGGGTCTTTGGTTGGCTACTGTGGAAGCCTAGGGCAGCATGCAACTGGGTTTACCATGGTCACAGATCTGGTCATCAGCTTCGTAGCTCCAGAAACTCAGTGTTGTTGGTGTATCCAGAGCTGATTGGCCTCTTGCGAACAGATTTACAAGAACCATATTCATGAGAAACTAACTATAAAACAAAATGTGAAGACTTTCCAGGGATACAATTTTTATCTGCTCCCTAGACTAAATTAGTCATCAAAAAATGGTGCTATGAAGAGGATGTAATGAAAAGAAAGACAGTGGGAAGATTCAGATGGAATATTTCACATGAGTCAGGAAAGCCGGATGGAACATCTCTGCCCCACAACCGTGCCCTCTCTCCAGCAGTGGGAAAACCTCTGACCTTAGGTCCAGCACCTCTCTCCCTTGAGCATAGCTGGAGGCACACTGACCACTTGCAGGCATTGATTCTATTTATAACCTCTCTTCAGACTCCGTTCCTTCTGGGAAACACGCTTCCTCAGACACACTAATATAATTGATCAGGCCATTGCTACTTTTCTGTTCAGAAACAGCTTCTAGGGATTCCAACATAATTAGAATTTTGTTGTCCCAGATCCCTGACTATCCATTACCACCTTGCTTTATAAGGCATCTTAACCCTTTGAAGATATCCACATAATGCTTTGATTTTGTCCATCCATCTACCCATCCATCCTTCTATCCATTTGTTCTATTTCATCTGTATATTCAATAAATATCTAATATGTACTCAGTTGGTGCTAGGGGATACAGAGAGGAGTAATACATCGTCTTGCCTCCAAAGAGCCTTAAATGTGAATGAGGAGACAGACTAGGTGAAAGACGAGTCCTAGGCTAGATCAGGGAAGAATTGAGGATACCCTGACTAAGGTAGAGGTAATAGGGAAGAAAGGGCTGATATCAGAGAAGCAGAGATGTTAAAAACAGAAAATGGACTTAAGACTGACTTCACTAAAGAGATTGACATATTAAAAAAAAAACAAATAGAACTTCTGGAAATGAAAAATTCATTTAAGGAAATACAAAACACAGTGGAAAGTTTAAAAAATAGACTAGACCAGGCAAAAGAAAGAATCTTAGAGCTTGAGGACAACTCTTTCAAATTAACTCAGTCAGAAATAAAGAAAAAAGAATTAAGAGGAATGAACAAAGTTTACAAGAAACATGAGATTATGTAAAATGGCTAAATACAAGAATCATAGGCATCCCTAAAGGTGAAGAAGAAAATACACAAAGGCTAGAAAACCTTTCTGAGGGAATAATTGAGGAAAACTTCCCTGGTCTTGCTAAAAATTTAGATATCTAGGTATAAGAGGCTCAATGAACATCTGGGAGATTCATTGCAAAGAGGCAATGACCAAGACACATAGTCATCAGACTGGCCAAAGTCAACACAAAGGATGAAGTCCTGTGATCCATGAGGCAAAAACATTCAGTAACTTAAAAAGGAAAATCCATCAGGCTAAATGCAGACTTCTCAACTGAGACCTAATAAGTCAGAAGGGATTGGGGCCCCATCTTCAGTCTTCTCAAACAGAACAGCTGCCAGCCTAGAATTTTGTATCCTAAAAAATTAAGTTTCATATGTGAAGGAGAAATAAAGACTTTTCCAGACAAGCAAACACTGAAGGAATTTATCAAGACCAGACCTGCACTACAGGAAATAATCAGAACTGCATTGTACATGGATCAGCATAATAGACACCCACCAGTGTAAAACCACCCAAAAGCTAAAGCTAAGAGCTCATATAAAAACAACAGCACAACAGGTAAAACAAATCAAGAAGATGCTATCCAACAGGATGAACAGAACAGCATCCCACATATTGATTCTATCAATCAATGTGAATGGTCTGAATGCTCAAAGAAGAGACACGGGCTAGCAGAATGAATAAAAAAATATAACCCAAATATCTGCTGTCTTCAGTAAACATATATAACCCACAAGGACTCATTCAGACTCAAGGTGAAGGGATGGAAAAAAATATTACATGCAAATGGAAACCGAAAGAAAGCAAGTGTAGTCATTCACATATAAGATAAAATTGACTTTAAATCAACAATAGTAAAGAAAGACAAAGATGGTCATTATATAATGGTAAAGGGAGCAATGCAACAAGAAGACAAAACAATCCTAAATATTTATGCACCTAACACAGGAACATCCAGATTCATAAAGCAAACCCTATTAGATCTAAGCAAAGAGATAAACAGCAGCATCATAATTGCTGGGGACTTCAACACCCCACTGACAGAACCGGACAGATCCTCCAAGCAGAAAATAAATAAAGAAACACTGGACTTAAATGGGACTCTAGAACAAATGGGCCTAACAGATATTTACAGAACATTTTACCCTAAAACTACCGAATACACATACTTTTCATCAGTACTTGGAATATTCTCTAAGACTGACCATCCCTTAGGCCACAAAACATGTCTCAAAAAATTAAAAAAGATAGAAATCATGCCATATATCTTCTCAGACCACAGTGGAATAAAACTAGAAATCAACTCCAAGAGAAACACTCAATTCTACTCAAAGTCATGGAAATTAAACAACCTGCTAGTGAACAATTATTGGGTCAATAATGAAATTAAGATGGAAATCAAAAGATTCCTTGAACTGAATGACAAAGGAGACACAAGCTATCAAAATCTAGGGGATTCAGCAAAAGAAGTCCTGAGGGGAAAATTCATAGCCTTAAATGCCTACATCGAAAAGACAGAAAGATCACAAATTAACAACCTAATGACACATCTCAAGGAACTAAAAAGGAAGAGCAAACCAAACCCAAACCAGCAGAAGAAAAGAAATAACTAAGGTCTGAGCAGAACTAAACAAAACAGAAAACAAACAAAAAAAATACAAAGGATTGATGAAACAAAAGTTGGTTCTTTGAAAAGATAAACAAAATTGAGAGACCTCTTGCTAGATTAACTAGGAATAGAAGAGAAAGGACCCAAATAAGCTCAATCAGAAATGAAAAAAGAGAAATTGCAATTTATACCACAAAAATATAAAATATCATCTGTAAATACTATGAAAATCTCTATGCACATTTACCTGAAAATGTAGATGAAATGGACAAATTCCTGGAAACATACAACCTCCCAAGACTCAATCAGGAAGAAATGGAACTTTTGAACAGACCAATAATGAGCAGTGAGATTGAAGCAGTAATAAAAAATCTTTTAAGAAAAAAAAAAGCCCGGAACCAGATGGATTCACACTTGAATTTTACCAGACCTACAAAGAGGAACTGATACCCATACTTCAGAAATTACTCCATAAAACCAAGAAGGAGGAAATCCTCCCCACTCATTCTACAAAACCAATATCACCTTGAAACCAAACCAAAGAAAGGACACAACAACAACAAAAAAGAAAACTACAGACCAACATCCCTTCTGGATATAGATGCAAAAATCCTCAATAAAATGCTAGCAAACTGAACTCAATAGCACACCAAAAAAATAATCTACCATGACCAAGTGGGCTTTATCCCAGAGATGCAAAGATCGTTTAACACATGTAAATCAACAAATGTGATTCATCACATAAACAGAAGCAAAAACAAAGAACATATGATCATCTCAATAGATGCAGAAAAAGCATTCAACAAAATTCAGCACCCTTTCATGTTCAAAACACTCAACAAACTAGACATAGAAGAAACATATCTCAAAATTATAAAAGCCATATAAGACAAAGTCACAGCCAACATAATACTTAATGCAGAAAAGTTGAAAGCATTCCCACTGAGAACTGGAATAAGACAATGGTGCCCACTGTCACTACTTCTATTCAACATAGTGGTGGAAGTCCTAGCCAGAGCAATCAGGCAAGAGAAAGAAAGAAAGGGTGTCCAAATTGGGAAAGAGGAGGTCGATCTATTGCTTTTTGCTGATGAAATGATTTTATATCTAGAAAACCCCAGAGTACACCAAGAGACTCCTGGAATTCATAAATAAATTCAGCAAAGTCTTGAGTTACAAAATCCGTGTACACAAATCAGTAGTATTCCTATACACCAATAACAGCCAAGCTGAGAGTCAAATCAAAGTCTCAATACCATTCATGACAGCCAGAAAGAAAATAAAATATCTAGGAATATACTTAACCAAGGAGGTGAAAGATCTCTACAAAGCGAACTACAAAACACTGAGGAAAGAAATTACAGATGATGCAAACAAATGCAAAAACATATCATACTCAGGGATCAGTAGAATCAACATTGTTTTAATGTCCATACTACCCAAAGTGATTTACAGACTCACTGCAATCCCCATTAAAATACCATCATATTTCATAGATCTAGAAAAAATAATTCTCCGCTTTGTTTGGAACCAGGAAAGAGCCCAAATAGCCAAATCAACCTCAAGCAAAAAGAACAAATCTAGAGGCATCACATTACCAGACTTCAAACTATACTACAAAGCTATTATATAGTAACCAAAACAGCATTGTATTGGCACAAAAATAGAGACATAGACTAATGGAACAGAAGAGAAAACCCAGATATAAACCCATCCACGTGCAGCCAGCTGATCTTTGACAAAACAGACAACAATATACTCTGAGGAAAAGAAGCCCTATTCAATAAATGGTACTAGGAAAATTGGATAGCCACATGCGGAAAAATCAAACAGCATCCATATCTCTCGCCACTCACAAAAATTAATTCAAGATGGATAAAAGACTTGAATGTAAGTCATGAAACCATAAGAATTCTAGAAGAAAATTCTAGATATCAGCCTAGGCAAAGAAGTTATGAAGAAGACCTCAAAGGCAATCTCAGCAACAACAAAAGTAAAGAAATGGAACTTCATTAAATTAAAAGGCTTCTACACAGCTAAGGAAATAATCAACAGAGCAAACAGACAACCTACAGAATGGGGTTGTATTCCCAAGCTATACATCCAATAAAGAGCTAACAACCAGAATCTACAAAAAACTCAAGCAAATCAGCAAGAAAAAAAACAACCCCATTAAAAAGTGGGTAAAGGACACGAACAGAAGCTTTTCAAAAGAAGATAGACAAATGGCCAATAAACATATGAAAAATGTTCAAAGTGACTAATCATCAGGGAAATGCAAATTAAAACTACCATGAGACATCACCTTACCCCAGTTAGAATGGCTTTTATTAAAAAGTCCAAAAAACAATAGATGCTGGCGTGATGCAGAGAGAAAGAAATGCTTATACACTGTTGATGGGACTGCAAATTAGTATAATTTGTAGTGGAAAACAGTATGGAGTTTCCTCAAAGAACTTAAAGTAGACCTACCATTTGATCCAGCAATCCCACTACTGGGTATTTACCCAAAAGAACGAAATCATTTTATCAAAAAGACACTTGCACTTCATTGTTTATTGCAGCACAATTTTCATTTGAAAAGATGTGGAATCAACCCAAGTGCCCATCAATTCATGAGTGGATTAACAAAATGTGGTATATGTGTTCCATGGAATACTATTATACTTAGCCATAAAAAAGGATGCATCAATGTCTTTTGCAATAATTTGGATGGATCTGGAGGCACTTATCCTAAGTGAAGTCTCTAAAGAATGGAAAAACAAACACTACATGTACTGACTGTTAAATTGGAACTAACCAATGAGCACACATGTACACAGAGGGAAGTCAAACTCAGTGGAATTCAAGCAACAGGGAGGGTGGAGGAGGGGATGGGTGAAAAGCTACCTAACAGGTATAATGAACACTTTCTTGGTGATGGGCACACTTACAGTCCTGACTTGAGCATTACAAAAGCGATCCATGTAACCAAAAACATTTGTACCCCTGTAACATATTGAAATTTAAAAAAGAAAAAAAAATCAAGGCCAGGGCCAAAGTCAGGACCCGGGAGAAGACCCAAGAATGACAGGGCACTTGGAGGAAGAGCCAGACGGGGACTGCGGAAATGAATGGTTAAAGGGCTGCTCATGTGCAGCAAATGCCACCAAGAGAGCCACGAATGAGACCTGAGAAGCCCCCACTAAATTAGACATTTGAGAAGTTTGACAACTAGTGGCCTTGACAGGCATAGTTTCAGTGGCATAAACTCCAGCTCCCCATGTACCTGGCTCCGTGGTTTTCAAACTCTGGTGCAGAAGAATCTCTTGGTAGTTTATGAAAATGCAGATTCCTGAGATCTGTGAACCTGGATTCATAAGGTTTGTGGTCAGGCTCAGGAATCTGCATTTTTTAAAAGACTCCCTCCTCCCCCAGGTGATTCCGACACCAGTGGTTTGTGAACTATATTTTGATAAGCATGACCCCGAAAACACAAGCATGTCCTTTTCTACCTGCACCACGTTCTGGTTTTCTGTTAAATGATCCATGACCTCCCCCTGGGAGATCAACATGTGAGTGGCCAACCTTTCAGTTCACACCTTCCCCCAGGGGCCTGCCACACTGCCCTAGTGGCACAATCACACAATACTACAGTTAGCAAAACATTCATGCATCTCTCTCTCTCTCTCACATGCACAGAATAGGAGAGAAAGCCATTTATCCCAGACATAAACACTCATAAGTAAATAAATATAAATACATGTGACTAATCCAACGAGGGAGAAGACTAGAATAATAAAAATGGCTCTAACTTGTCAAGAGTAAACATAAATACATTTATATGTATTCTTAGGGACGAAGTATGGAAGAGACATAGAGGAAAGAGTAATAAACTCAGCTTGGAGGAGCGGCCAAGGCATCCCTGAGAAGGTGACATCTGAGTTATGCCTTGAAGGGTGGATAAGAGTCCATGAGGGAGAAAAAGGGAAAAGGATTCCAGGTAGTGGAACAGCAGCTCTCAAAGTATAGAGATATGAAGCAGCATGGTGCTCCCAGGAAAAGTGAGACCCTCAGTGTGGCTGGAATGGTAGAGACAGCAGGTGGGGAGACAGGTACAGAAGCAGATGGAATAACAGTGAGCTAAATTGGAAAGTTATAATACACTGGGCCACCCTTTGGAGGGTCTTTGATGCATGATAAGGAACTTGGACTTGGTCTTGGAAGAAATGGAGAGCCCATATGGTTTTTAAGTAGGGACTTGTGTTTTCAATAACTAAGGATGTCAGCCGTGCGCTGGCTGGGAGACCTCTTCCCATCAGTCTGCTACAGCGTCCCGAAGGGCCTCTCTAGGAGAGAGAATCCCTGGAATTTACATGATACTTGCAGACATACATTTTGAGTCTGTTTCTTCTAATCTATGGAGCCTGGAGACTACAGTTTGGGAAATAAACCATGGGGAATGAAGGGGAGGCGGGGGGAAAACGCTCAACTCCAATTCCTCAAATGGAAAAAAGAGAAGTATAATGTTACTATAACATTTACTTATCTAAACATGTATTTAAAATAATCACAAAAAAACAGAGTTCAGTTTTGCAGGGTGGGATAGTGGAAGAGAACCATAAATGACCAAAGAACAACAAAGTAGAAAAAATAAGCAGAGGAGAAAAGAATATAAAAACAGGAAGTCAGCAGGCAGTGGGTCCCCATGAGGTCACTGGCAAAGGCCCCAGGGGCTGCTTCTCTGTGGGTCACGGATGGGGCAGGGAGAGGTGGGGTGCAGGCCTTTTCTCAGAGTCTTGGGCGCTAGAACAGGGCAGAACATGGGGTCAGTGTCAGACACACCTGGACAATTTCAAAATCTGTTTCTATACAGGGCGGGAGAGAGGTGGTCTCAAGGCTGCCTGACCGGAGGCAGAGAAGCTCAGTTCAAGTCAGAAGCTGAGTCTCAGCTCTGGGTCTGCCCCTTAGGGACTGTGTGACCTTGGGCAAGGGCCTCCACCTCTCTGGGCCCGTTTCCTCATCTGGGATTTAGTGTGGTCGGCAAGGCCTCCATGCACGGGTGGCCAAGGGGCATGCTGAAATCCCGCTGTGAACTTGGATGTGAGCTGAGACCAGGAACAATGTGTTTTATTTTTCTAATTTGTACCAAAATATCGTTCTGCCTGCCAAACCCCGCGCCCACGGGGCTGTGACCACTCAGACAGGTTCCTGTCTCTCCTTCATACACAGGAGCGACACAGGCTAGCGGTGGCCTTGAAGTGAGCGGGTATGGAGGCACAGCAGACTAGGTTGGAAAAACAGGCCGAAGCCACCCTGGGGGAGTCTTGGATGTCATGATAAGGAACTTAGACTTGCTCTTGAAAGAGACGGAGAACCAGATTTGCTTGGTCCTTTGCCTTCCCCCGATCCCCCTCTCCCGGCCAGCTTCAGCCACCTGCCCAGTGGAGAGTCCCTGTCCCCACTGCCACCCCACCTCCCAACACAGCAGGCTGCCACAGCCACCTGGGGGTGAGCGCTGGGTCTCTCCAGGATTTTCATTACGCCGGCTGTGATGGGAAGGAGCTGAAACCGGACCTGGACCCACTGAGGCTGGCCCCATATCTGCCCAGGTAAACAATCCAGAAGTAGGAGGGGGCTCATGCTCCACAGGGTGAACTTCGACCAGTGAAACACCTGAGATAGGAGGGAAACAACACATAGATTCCTGACTCTTCTCCCCAACAAATTGTTCCAAGCTGCAGTGGTTGCACGCGGCCTCTGCGGACTCCAGCATGGTTGGGCGATCCTTTCTCTTTTACGGGGTGCCACAGCCAGCTCGGCAATGGACCACTTTGTATTTGCTTTCGCTCTTTCTCTGCCTCGCTCCTCTTCCTCTCACTGTTGCTGCCCTAGGATTAGCTCCCCATCTTCATAAAGCTTTAGCACGTGCGTGCTGCCTTTTCTGTTTTTAAGGGGAATGGACCAAGACAGAGGGCGCCAACAGTAACAGATGTGGGCCATCTTGCTGGCCCCGGCAAGCAAGGGTTTGCCACATTCGTAATGTTACCTTTCTTGCTCCTGAGTGTGTTGGAACAAACACATACTCATCACCAGTATCTGGGCAATAGCATCAAAAGGGCATGGAGTCCAACAGAACAGGGTTCGAGTCCGGCCCACGGCCCGCCAGCTGTACACATGTCTTCTCTAAGAAGGCTCGGCTTCTCTAAGGCTCAGTTTCCTCTTCTGTGAGATGGAGATAACAAAAGTGACTTCACTGAGTCGGTGATGACTAAATTACATGAGATGATGTGTGTAGACTACTTAGCATGGTTCTGGACACGGAGGATGAACTCCGGCAATGACATTTTTGCTGTAATGATTAGGAAATTTGAAGAATGGGTTCCCAGAAGGCCTTTGGGTCAGTGCCCTGGGAACAGTGACTCAAGAGAGGGACCGCAGGACACAGGCCTGCAGGAGGGGCATGATGGTGGTGGTCGAGGCCAGTCTGGAAGATTTCCCAGACAAGATTCTACGCACGCAGAGTCTCTATTTAAACATGGGGAGTGTCATGAGCAGTAATCCAGGTCTCCCCTAAAACCCACTTAACTGCAGGTCTGCATAGACGACCCAGCCTGACCCCAGCTTGGAGTGTGTCCACCTCCCCCGCCCCTCCACTGAATGTTGTCTCCGCTGTGCTGCTCCTGTCCCCATTTCATCCTCAGAAAGGACAGACTTACCTGGCTCATTTGCACTGTGGCCTTAGTCTTGCAGGCTGAAGGCATGATTTGGTGGGAGGTGAAGCCCAGGCCAATCTAGGACGGAAGCTCCCACTGCCCACAGCCTCAGCAGCCTGCGGACACCTCTGATGCCAGCTCAGGTGACAGAGCCTAGACCGCAAGGTCATTGTCACATGTGCATGGCGGTCCTGCTGCTGGAGCCCGGTGCTTATTTTCGCTGTTCCACTGCTACCTATGGTAACAGATCACCCGTGGGGAAGAGGGGGAAGGAGACGGGAAGGGGCTTCTATCCCTGCCCCCTCCCTGTGTCTCACACATGTTCCACATCCAAGCCTCAGTGGCTGGGTTTGAGGGGACAAGGCAGGCGGGAGACCCAGCACTATGTGACAGGCTCAAGGGAGGCTTTTGTTCTGTTTCATTTATTTGCTGTTGGAGGAGCTTGCTCATGGAAAGAGCCAGAAAGAGAGAGAAAAAGGGATGAAACTTGGCAGAGCAACCAAGGACTCAGAGGAAACCCGGGCGGGGCTGGAGGGGCCGGAGTCCTGGGCACTGCGATTCTGGTCTCTGCAGGAGGGGAGGATGCGAGGGCGGCAGACATAGATAAGTCTGTAGGAGGGAGGCTGGAAGTGGAGGGATTTCATGCCGGCTGGCGTCCATTTTCTCTGGGAACCAGGAAGCAAGCTGTCTGCGGGGAGGGGTCAGAGAGCAGCGGTAAACGTCTGGAAGAGTCATCATGCAGCAGGGAGAGGTTGCTTCCTCGAGCAGGTCAAATCGCTCAGATGCACTGAAGGCTGCGAATTTATGATTATCCCCCAGCAGCACTGAGCAGCACAGACCAGGGCCCAGGGGGGTTGTCACCTATGAATGGGACTAACAGACATTATTATGGAAAGCATCTTGCCCAACACCTGGGGTCTAAACAGTTATTAAGCCCAGACTTTTCTCATTCCTCTCTTGAGAGCAGCCAGAAGGTAAGAGGCTCAGAGAGGTCTTGGTCACTACCAGGCCATTCCCTGCCACCCCCGTGAGCCATCTCATCTTCTTCCCCCGCCCGGAGTCAAGTGGCTGGTCTTGCATGCAGCTTGGGCTGCAGGAGCAGACGGCCAGGTAGGTAGCCCTGGGTCTCTGGCGGGCATCAGTCTCTCTCTGACCTCTGCCCACAGAGCCCAGAGACAGCACACAGCCAAGACAGAGGAGCCCCTGATCGCCTGAGGTGTGGGGCTCTTTAAGCACTAGGGTTGTAGTCCTTCAAGCAGCTGGGCCCGGGCCAGCCTATCAGTCAAAACCTGGTCATAAGATGTCACTCTGCCTCCTCTCCTAGGACCCAACACATGGACAAGAAACCCCATCAACTCCCTGAAGCCAAGGCCAGCTTTATTCAAAAATCTTATTAATTGATGTATAACTGAATGTCTCTTTGTTTCCACAAACTAATTGTTTCCCGACACCGCCCATGTGGGTGGAAAAGGCTAGGGAACAGAATGACTTGGAAATGTTTCCTGGAAGAGGATTTATTGAGATAAAATCGTTATATATAACTTATTTTATAAGTTTTACATATATATATATATATATACATATATATATATATATAGAAACTATTTTATATATAAAATAGTTTCGTGCTTGGCCCGGGCCTACCATCCCAAGATGGCGTGAGCACACAAATGTCAACCAAGAGGCTCAGCCTTCACCTCCCCCTCTTTTTATTTTTACCACTTGGAATTTTACTGATACACTTATTTAAAAGGATGAAATGTGAAAAAGAAAAACCCACCGTGCTTCACCTTTCATCTCCAGGTTCAACTTGTTCATCCTTTACGTTTGGGGAGTTGAGACTCACAGCGAGGCTTGGTATGTCGCCATCTGGTGGTGAGAGAGGGTAACTGCCTGTGCGTGCTCTGGGGTGGTATTCATCACTTCAGCAAGCACTGTGTGTGTTGAGGGTCCACTCTGTGTCAGGCACTGTATAGTAATTGCGGTCATCTCTTAAAAACAAGCGTCTGCCTATAACGCAGGGGCGGGCCTTCCCCTGGGATTGGTAGTAACTGCCATTCCAGACCCTCCATAGCAGCCGCCTCGTAGGAACCCAATACCCTTGGTCCCCCCTCCATCTGAGATTTCACCCAGAATCTTGGATGTGGAAAGGGGCCTGCTGGAACGATGCTGCCTTGGGCTGCAGAATTCATTTCAGGTGCAGCAAAATGTGACTTTTTCCAGCTGTGGTAACTTCCCAGCGCTAAACATCAGTGGTTCTCAGCCCTGGCTGCAAATTCAAATCTCTCGTAGGCTTTTAAAAACAATGCCTGGGCCTCGCCCCCATGAGATTCTGATGTAATATTTCAGGGGTGAGGCATTGGCATTTTTAAAGCAGTTCAGCTGGTTCTAATGTGCAGTCAGGATTGAGAGACGCTGTAAAAATCAGTAAGTATGGGTCAGACATCACCCTTTTTACCGCTATCATAACTGGAAGAATTACCCGCCTCTCCACACACACAGACTCGCACACACATCCCCTGCCCACCCACCACACTGAGACAGAAACTGGGCAACAGCATGGCCCCATCTTCTAAGAACTTCATTTGTCTCTCACGTTGTAAGTAATCCTTTCCGGGGTTGGGGGGGTCTTTGAGAGGCCCCACGAACTGCTACTAAAACGGTGTGGCCAATAGGCCCCTTTTCTTGTTCTTGGCCAGTCTAAGGGAGTACCATTTGAAAGTAGAATGGATGGGGAAGAATTGAGCAAAGGAACACACTCTGGTCACCAAAAGAATGTAAAGTAAAACTCTCAGGGGCAGCCTTGCGAAGTATGAGCAGTTTGAAAAAACAAAAAAGTTTTTGTTTTCTTTTTAAGGTTCTAAAGTCTACGCTATTTCTGGGAATTAACGTTTGTCGTTGGGAGGGTATGTACATGCACCAAATACTATTCCATGGGTATTAGGGAGAATAAAGAGCTCTATTTTCAATTCAGATTGGCAGAGACAAGCGTGGGTCCTCATGTCCCCCACAGCCCATCTGGCTCTGCGGGACTTGGAGAGCCCAAGTTCATCTTGGAGCAACTTGCTGAGTAGGTGTCATCCTCGATGGAATAACCAATACTCGGCTAACGGAACTTCTGGGACTTGGGTAGGGTGTGGAGACCCTTGTGTGACAGACCAGTCCCTATAGCGAGAGGTGGAGTTTCTCCACGCAGGAGGGCACACACACCTGCCTGGGGCTGCTATAACAGAATACCACAGCCTGGGCAATTTACAACGAACAGAAATTTGCTGGCTCAAGGTCCTGGAGGCCGGGAGGTCTGAGAGCGAGGAGCCACCGTGCTTCGCCGCGCAGGAAGCAGCGGGATGCTGGGGGCGGCTTGCCCTGGGTTGTGGCCCACGCAGAGCCTGGACCTGCCAGAAGAGAACGGAACTCACAGGGACAGAGGCTCCGGGGAAACTCAGATGTGGGAGAAGGGAGATCACCCCAGCCCACCACCAACTACAGAGGGAGGTGGCCCTTAAGGAGACAGGGAGAGCTGCCATTCGGGTTCCAGCACGAATTCTTTCACTACCAAGGTAAAGGGGAAAGAAGGGTGGTTGACTGAGAAGGCTCAGTTAGTTTTGGGTAGTAGCAGGATCCTCGAGCAGACTTCCCGTAGACATGAAGACATACATGGCAAAGAGAAGGTGGAAAATTTAAGACCACTGACAAAAATTGAAGTCTGAGCGGTACGAAAATTGTCCAGGTATGAAGGGTTTTGAAATCACAGACCAAATCCTAGCGCTTTGTCTTACACATGAGGAAACTGAGAGCCACAGACAGTGGTGAGGGCTACTGACACCCCCAAGGTGACAGAGCTTTTCCACCTGAGATCTGTGGCTTGAACCTGCCTCCCCGACTCGGGTCTTGATTTTGTTTTCTGTTTTCCCAGGTGTCACTTTGATCCCGGTAATCTGAACATTGACTGTGGGGAACACATAAAAGGCAATCCCTGGGGAGCTCTGGGAAACTCACCATCCAACACTCTTTTATTGGGTTTTCTGGTGTCAATTAAAGGTAAGTTTTATTATGAGTTTTTTAAAAAAATCATTATTTGATTTTTTTGGTTTTAGTAGAGTAATTACCAATATTTGTGCAGACAGAGTCAGAACTCCCCCCTTTCTTTCAGCATATTCAGACCTCAGGACTGCACGAGCAAACGGTATCAAATGGTTTCCAGTCAAAAGGGAACTCGACATTGAGCCGTGGGGCTTGGCTGCAGTCCTCACGCTCGGAGATTCCAGTGGGGACAGGCCTAACCCTTTCATCGGAGAGACATTTGCCCATGACCAAGGTGACTAGGGCTTTGAAGAGGAGAAATAAAGCAGGAAAGAGGTGCAGCAACATCCCAGAAACCAAATGCAATGGCCCCTTTGGATGGAAATCAGCTACCCCGGAACGGCAAAGAGGGAGAAGTGAACAATTCTTAGCACTCAGGCTGAACTAAGTCTCTCTCCCTCCCCCTCTCCCTCTCCCTCCCTCATGCCCTCCGCGCCCTCCTTCCCTCCCTCCTCTCTTTCCTTTCTTTCTTCACCAGGATTAACGTCTGTACAGCCATTTTGTGAACTTGGACTTGGGGTTCTGGGTGGGCATCTTTGCTGCTGGCCAGAAGGGTCCAGCGAATAGACCCCTCCTTTGGCCTCAAGTCCCAGCCCCTTTCTGCAGCACCAGCCATCCCATGGGAAAGCACCGCAGTGGTGACTCATGGCGCTCCCAACAGCCTTGACCACACTCATTTTCCAGTGTTTTCTGAGGTCAGAGGTGCTAGCCCTGCCCAGGAAGCTCCATTCTCCACGGGTAAGCCTCATTTGTCCACGAGCAGTCGGGATAGCATAGAAACTAGCTCTGGGAGATGTTCAAACTTGCCCAGGGCCTCCTGAGTCCTGTGTTTATAGCAACAGGGTCCACGCTGTGAGCTGTAAGAGAGCTGGCAAGGAAGCTTCTGCGGTCTGGACCGGGTCACCCTGTACCTGGGACCCTCTGAAAAGCTTGGAGACACCACGTTTGTTTATTCTGAGACAGAAGGCCAAGAAAACACACTGGCCCCGTCTCTGCAGCACTGAAGCTGGCCAAACAAGGAAAGTCTAACCACAAAGCAAAACCACATTTAAAAGCCAAACTGTTTTCTTCTCCCTCCTAGTCCTGAGTCCCCGGAAAATGTTCCTATTATCTGAACCTCCCTTCTTGAAATGTGATGGCTTTTTTCTTTAATTGCTTTTAAAAATGAAAAAAACATTTTTCCATAATTCACTGTTACATATCCCTTGTTCACATAGCAGCCAGAATGATCTTTAAGAGGCGTAGATGCCTTTCCAAGTGTCCCTATGGCCTATGTGGCCAGCCCTGCCCACCTCTCTGACCTCGCCTGTGACACTCTTCCCTCGGCCCTGTCAGCTCCAGCCACCCTGGCCTCAGTTTATTCATCAAGCCCTGCAGGTCAGGAGCTTACAGGGATGGGTCAGGTGCCTACACACGAAACCACTGACCATTTTTATTATAATGCTTTTAAAAATTTACATACCGTACACTTCACTTTTCTTGTCCAGTTCGATGAGGTTCCACACATGCATAGATTCTTGTCATCACCACCACATTGCTGGCAATACAAAACATTCCAAGATCCAATGGAGCTCCCTCATGCTGCCCTTTTGCAGTCAGTTCCTCCTCTCACCCCCAGCGACCACCGATCTGTTTTCTGCTCCTATAGTTTTGTCCTTTCTCAGTGGCCATGTAAATGGAATTATACAGTGCATAATCTTTGGAGACTGGCTTCTTTCTCTTAACATAAAGCATTTGGGATTCATCCATATTGCTGTGTGTATCGGTAGCCCATTCGTTTTTACTGCTGAATGGTATTCCATTGTGTGGATGCGCCATAGCTTGTTTATCCATTTATTTGATGAAACACATTTGGGTAGTTTCCGGTTTGGGGCAATTATGAATAATGCCACTATAAACATTCGTGTACAGGTTTTTGTGTGAGTTTTCATTTACAATAAATAACTACAAATGAGATGTCTGGGTCAAATGGTAAGTGTATGTCTAACTTTGTGAGAAGATATCCCACTGTTTTCCAGGGTGCCAGTCCTGTACCATTTTGCATTCCCACCAGCCACGTAGGAGAGTTCCGGTTGCTCTGCATCCTTATCAGCACTTGGCATTATCAGAACCTTTTATATTAGCCATTCTAATTGGTGTGCAGTGGTATCTCACTGTGGTTTTAAATTTGCATTTCCCTAATAACTAATGAGGTTGAGCAGCTGTTCATATGTTTATTTGCCATCTGTGTATCTTCTTTGGTGAGGTGCATGTTCAAATCTTTTATCATTTTTTAAAAAGTAGATTGTTTTCTTATTTTTGAGTTTGACAGTTCTTTATATATTCTGGGTACAAGTCCTTTGTCAGCTATGTGATTTGCAAATATTTTCTCCCAGTGTTTGCCTTATCTTTTCAAGCTCTTAGTGGCTTTCACAGAGCAAAAGTTTTTAATTCATTTTAAACTCTAGTTTATCATTTTTTTCTTTTAAGAATCTTTTTGTGCCGGGCCCGGTGGCTCACGCCTGTAATCCTAGCTCTCTGGGAGGCCGAGGCAGGAGGATTGTTTGAGCTCAGGAGTTCGAAACCAGCCTGAGCAAGAGCGAGACCCCATCTCTACTAAAATTAGAAAGAAATTAATTGGACAACTAAAAATATATAGAAAAAATTAGCCGGGTATGGTGGCGCATGCCGGTAGTCCCAGCTACTTGGGAGGCTGAGGCAGGAGGATCGCTTGAGCCCAGGAGTTTGAGGTTGCTGTGAGCTAAGATGATGCCACGGCACTCAATCTAGCCTGGGCAACACAGTGAGACTCTGTCTCAAAAAAAAAAAAAAAAAAAAGAATCTTTTTGTGATTCAAGTTTACAAAGATTTTCTCTTTTTCTTTTAAACCTTATAAAACTAACAGTTTTAATTTTAAAAAGTTAGTTTTATAAGTTTTAAAATTTTTACATTTAGGTCTATGATTCCTTTTCAGTTAATTTTTGTATATGATATGAGCATAGGTTGAGGTCCAAACTTTGCATTTTAATATCCAATTGTTCAGCACCATCTGTTGAAAAGATAATCTATTGAATCGCTCACCTACCTTTGTCAAAACTTTGAACAGTTCACCAGAAAAGATATACAGATGACAAATATGCACATGAAAAAACCTTTAACATTTGGAAAAGATCTTCAATATTAGAAAAATGAAAATTAAAACCACAATGGGTTACCGCCACATACCTTTTAGAGTGGCTAAAATTAGAAAGACTTACTACGCCAAGTGTTGGCAAGGACTTGATGGGGCTGGAACACTCATACACTTCTGCTGGGAATGTAAAATGGCACAATCACTTTGGAAAACAGTTTTTCAACTAAACACGCAGTTACCATATGATTCAGCCATTCTACTCTCACCTAAGAGAAATGAAAACGTATGTCCATTACAAAGACTTGTGCATAAATGTTCATAGCAGCTTTACTTGTAATAGCCAAAACAGGATACACCTGAATGCCCATCAACAAGTGACTAGATAAGCAAAGTGTGGGACAAGAATACAATGGACCACAGGGCAATAAAAAGAAAGAATTATTGATAAGTGCTGTAACATGGATGATTCTCAAAAGAATTATGTTGAGGTCAGGAAGCAAGACAAAAAAGTATATTTTGTATGATTCTATTAATATAAAATGTCAGGAAATGCAGACTAATACAAATGACAGAAAGCAGATCGGTGATTGCCAGGAGATGAGGTGGGAAGTGGAGCTGGGCGGGAAGGAGGGATTACTAAAGGACACAGGACACTTTTAGGGATAATGGATATGTTCGTTATTTTGATTAGAGTGATGGTTTTATAGATATATACATATGTCAAAACTTATCAAACCATATACTATAAATATGTACAATTTGTTATAAGTCAAATATCAATAAAGCTCTTTAAAACTGACTATATTTTATGTATCTATTTCTGGAGTCTCTATTTTATTTCATTTATTTCTGTCTGTCTTTTAATCAATTCCATACTGTTATGATCACTATAGTTTTATTTTATAGTATGTCTTAAAATTGAGTAGTATGAATGTTTAATTTTGTTCTTTGTCAAAATTGTTTAGGGTATTCTAGTTCCTTTACTTTTAAATATAAATTTTATAATTCATTTTATAATTCACTTCACTGCATCTATAAAGAATCACCTTGGGATTTGTTTGGGATTGCCTTAAATCTATATATCAGTTGGGGAAAGTTTGACATTTTAACCATAATAAATCTTCTAATACATGAACAGAATATGTCTCCTCACTTATTTAGGTTTCTAATTTTTCCATCAGTATTTTGTAGTTTTCAGCACATTGACCCTGCACATATTTTGTTAGAGTTATAGCTAAGTATATCACATTCTTTTTGGAGCTGCTCTAAATGGTACTACTTTATACATTTCAGTAGCCAATTGTTCATTTGTAGCTATTGAAATAGAACTGATTTTTGCATGTTGACCTTGCTACACTCACTTAGTCCTAAAAGCTTTTTTGTAGATTCCTTGAGATTTTCCACATAAATAACAATGTCTTCTGTGTTAGGACACAGCTTTACCTCTTCCTTTCCAATATCAATGCCTTTTATTGCTTGTCTTATCACGCTAGGATTTCCAGTACAGTATGCAACAGTTGCCACGGGAGCAGACATCCTCCACTTACCATTCTTAACAAAAAGAGACAAGAGAAAGCTAGTCCTTCTTAATGTGATGCAGAAGGGACACACCGTCAGCTATAAAGTATTCTTGCCAAAAAAACTGAACATGAGACTGACGGATCCTCTAGCTAGGGCCAAGAATAGGGAATGACCAAAAAATTCAGTGATAACATAAATAAATTTTGGTACGAAATTTTTTAAAAATCACAATAAATGCAAAAAACACTATGATAAAAATAATACCCACATTTTAAATAAAGACGAGATCAGTATTACTTGTTTTTTCATTGCTTCTGGTTCCATCACGACTTAGCACGAAACTGTTACTGACCCCGACCCTAGTGTAAAGTCTAAATCTAATGACCATCTTACAGAAAATGTAGGGGTAGAGGAAATGTCATAGGAATCCAGTATGTGGGAAATGATAGAATGTTGACTAGTCTCTTCAATAAATAAACTGCAAGGAATAAAGCAAACCTGGGGTGCTGGGGTGACAGTCACACAGGCGTGTTCTCTTTACGACGCTTTAGCGAGCTATACACGGTATCACCTGTGCACTTGTCAGTAGTATGTTATATTGCAATAAGGTATTTTTCAAAAGATGGAAAAAAAAGCACCTCAATTCAGTTACTGAGTTCAGGTGATTAGATTATGGGACATTTATGTAATTTTATTTTTAATGTTGTTTTACAATGCTTAGTAATCATTTTACAATTTTTAATTTTATAATTACAATTATATAACTCACATTCTTACAGTTATATAACTCACATTATAGTTTTATGATTCATCTAAATATAATTACTGTTAAAATGTCAAGTTATATCATTGTTATATTATTTATAATTTTATAATTTATGTAGCAAAAAAAAAGAGGAAGGAACGAAGGGAGGGAGGAAGGGAGATAGGAAAAGGACGCAGTGAAGTAAATGCAGGAAAAATTGATGCTTGTTGAATCTGGGGAACATATTAGAGTTCTTTATACTCTCTGCTTTTGTATTTCCTTGGAAATTTTTCATAATAAAAAATTTTTCAGAAGGCCTTCACCCCATCTACTGTCATTCTCTACCCCATTACATGTTTTATTTTTTCCAGACTATCTATTATCTGAAGTCATCTTGCTTATTTGAGTATGGCCCGCCTCCTTCCAGAAGAATTAAGCACCACAAACACGGGATGTCCCTGCGTCTTGTTCCTTCCTCTGTTCCTGGCAACGGCGGCAGTTCCTGGTGTGGGGCAGACATTCGGTTCACCTTATCAGCACCTTCCATCTACTGTGATTTCTCAAACAGGTGATGCTGGAGTTGAAGGTATTTTATTTTTGATACTGTTTAAAGACTAGGATCTCAGTACCCCCACTGGGATCCACAGGGCTCCCAGTTCTTCACATAGGCGACCCAGCTCTTTCCGCCTGGCGCGGACGGAAGGCAAGGTTTGGACGGATGCAGAGACTAATCCCTGCAGGGGCTCTCCGCCATCGTGTCAAGGCCCCAGACCTGGTTATTTGCCCTTCAGTAAAGGCTACGAAGCCCTGCACTTTGATTTGACCTACTGCCACGTTCCCCTGTGAGGTTGTTCTTTTCTAAGAGCTTTGGGGTTTTATAAACTCCATGTTCCTTAAATTGTTTGAAGGCTATACTAAACAGATGTTGCACTCCGTAAATCTGCAATTGCCAGCTTCTAATCAGTTCTCGGTGTCCAACTCAGCTTCTCCGTCTGTGAAGGGGCTGCGCGACTCAGAACAAGCAAGTTTTTGTCCCCACATTTCTCTCCTTAAAAGTAATAACATAGTTAAAATTGCTCACGATATTTCTTGTGTTTAAAGATGAAATTGATCTACTTGTCTGTCTTGTTTATTTTCTTTTCTGGACTGTGGGTTTGGGGACTTGTGCTATTAGAGGAATAATTCTTGGATAACGAAAATATTTATGACATATTCATCTTCGAGTTCATGACGGTTGCTATCTGCTCTTCACTTAAGTCTGAAGTCATGGCCGATTTGAGATGACCTATCAGAGGCTTAAGCATATTTGGATAACTGAATTCATATGGGCACTTGTTAATTGAGTCGACCCATCAGCAGGTATTCCGGGTGCTTCAGGATGGCACCATCACTCATTTTACACGTAAGAGTGGCAGCAGAGGAGGTCTTTTGGGTTCTGACTTCTAAAGGCCACTATTGGCCCTTGGCCTCCACCCAATAGTCCCAGGAGTTCACCCCCTTTTTCAGATTTCCTCAGGGTTTCAGAGCTCAGTCCCCATCCCAGACTATATTTTGCAGAATATGCTTTTCATACCTTATGATGGGACCTACAGACACCCCTAGGTGTATTTCAGGGCTAGAGCATTTCAGGACAAAGGGAAATCACCAGACAGTGCTGAATTGTAGAGCTCTTAGAATCCGCATGCTCTGCAAGAGAGTCTGCTTGGATATTTGGAAACACTAAATTTTTTATCACATTGTCCAGTGTTTTTAAAGGTAGGGAAAATAAGTATTTTATTCAGTACCCATTCAACAAATATTTTCTGAGCTCCTGTCATGGGCCAGACACTGTAAGATGTGTTGAGATATGTGGTCCCTTACCTCATGGTCGATAATCCAACAAGGGAATGGCGCATAGACACTTGACTATAATGCAAAGTGATGAGTGCTCTAGATAAGTCTCTCCTGTCCTTCTTACTTAGAATGAGTTTATGTCTGAACGTCCTAGTGACAATGTATTTTGGGGAGCAATTTCTTTATGCTAGGCTGGTGTTGTGCTTTCCATGTATCACAGAAAACCTTAATCCTTTAATCCTTACAAGAAGACTGATGTTGTAGGCATTATCACATCCTTTTTACAGGTGGGGAAGCTGAAGCTTAGAGAAGTGAGACAGGCCTCTTAGTTTTGCAAGTGGCAAGGCTGGAATTTAAACCAGTCTTTCTTACTCCCCAGCTACAGGAGGGTACCCTTGTGTTCTGTTTAGATAAGGCTACATCCCAGTTGGACACTAGAGGGCACTGAGATAGCAAAACAAAGGCAGGAATTTGCTTGGGCTGCCACTCTGAGCAGCCATAACAAACTGACCTTCCTGAATTCATCTTCAAAGCTGGGTGAACTCTGAGTGCAGTGTTGAGAAGGCAGGTCTGTACCTACTGCACTCCCCGGTTACAGAGGAGGGCAAGGATCACTTAGGATTCATCTTTCATCCGAAGCACTTCAGCCCACTGCTTTTTTTCTTTTTTTTTGCCATAGTAATTGCTCAGGATTTCAATTTAATTGAATGTCTGGGTCCAATCACAAAGCACATATCTAAGCTTGCTTCTGCTCATCCCACAGCTGATTCCAAATCAGGGGTGTTATGCAAACAGCTGCTCAACTAGAAATTGGTCCAAGTGAAGGTAGTTTAGCTCACCTACGGGTTGTATACAAACTCCAGAGACATCTCCCACTACCCGTGTATTCCAGCTCCCGGAGCAGCGAGTGGCTGGCATGCCTCCCCTCCCCCACTCGGCAGCCCTCACCCCCTCCACCGAATCACAAAGAACTGATCCAGTCAACGAGACTGTCATCTGAGGGATGCTTCCTGACACTGCAATACTAAGACGGTAGCTCACAGGATTATTTATCCACTGAGGGAAGAGCACTCACTCACCAGAATCTACGTCGGTGTTAGGAATAAGAAGTCGACATCCTTGTTGCTTCAATTCTTTCCTCCTTAGATCGTCGCTGTTAGTTTCCAGGTAGCTATTCTGTCCTGTTTACAACTCACAAGGAGTAGAGTATGTGGATGAAAATTACTGGAAAAAGCTAGCTCACATTTTAAGGGGAAAGTATTTTAAAATGATCGGTGAACAATGTGTCTTCAAAAAGTACTTGCTCATGTGTCTCAGTCTTGTGTGGCAGAAACCAAACAGAGCCTTTTTCACCCCAGCCACACCCTGGAATGGCGCAATAGTAAATGAGACCCAGGCGTGGACACGTTTCGGGACGTGAAGCTGGCCTGACCGCTCAGGAAGTTTCCCTACCATCGGATGGGTTGCGCATCAGCGAGAATTGTGCAGACAGACTTAGCCACAAGATACACAGCATAGCCGGGGACACCAGGCAGTTTGGCTCTTTTTCTCTGTACAGAAAGTGGCAGGCAGCATTTTTTTTTTTTTTAATGTGGGAAAGTTATGAACCGAACTCTATTTTAGTAAAATGGGTTGGTGCATGATAGGAGCTAAGTTAAAGAGGATGCTTGGAGACAGAGAGACCTGGAGCAGGAGGTGTGTGGAACTCAGTAAGCACTGGGGTAGGGGGCCGGGAGGGGGGACTATGTCACATTTCAGAGCTGGAATTAGCAGCTCTGGACTATTGATTGACTGTGGGCATTTCAGAAGGAGACGGTATAAATATGGTAGCCTCGCATTCATGGGGAGTTTACCATGTGCATGGTACTGAGCACTTTGCAGGTATTTACTCATTTATCTAGCAAGTCATGAGAGAGAGGAATTATCATTATTCACCTTTTATGGGAGAGGAAACCGAGGCAGAGAGAGGCTAAGTCATTTGTCAAAAGTCACTAGGACTTTGAATCCGGGCAATCAAACTCCAGAACATGCATTCTTCGCATACGCCACGTGGTCTCATTTCCGGGCTGGGTGACACAGGAAATAGGGACTTCACTGGCTGAGGCAGGGAAGTCAGGGGAAGGAGCAGGTGGGCTTGTGTGTGCAGGAGGAGGGTGGACAGACAAGGCGGTATTTGGGTTATGTGTAGAGTGTGGATGTTCTGCCAACACCTCATGTGGAGATGTCCAGAGGGCTTCGTGTCCCAGCGTGGAGAGGGAGCTGGTTTTCATTAAAAATAATGAAACATCTGTAAAAATACTGTTGGCTGAGCTTACCAGTCAAGCTATTCGAGAAAGGCCCGCTATGCTAACAAACAGGAAGACCATGCCCTGGCTGAAGGTTTGGCCAGAGATTGAGGAGCAGGTTCAGCAAGGTGCTCAGGCCTCTGCGACGCGGAGTACTGCAGGGAGACACCTACACAAGGGAGCGGGACCAAGCCTTGAAAACGGAGGAGGGAAGAAGGAACGTGCTCCTCATTCCAATGGCCAGAGCTTCTCAATGCTGCCTTCCCACTAAAATCACCTGGGGAGTCATTAAAAGCACTCATGCCCAGGCCTCACCCCAGAACCAATTAAATCAGAATATCTCACCATGGATCATAGACAGTTTTTAAAAGCTCTCTAGGCAATTCTGAGACCTTTTAAAAACTAGAGGTGAGGCCAGAGCTAGGAACCACAGCAAAAGAAAGAGGAAGGTTTGTGTTTGGAGATGGTCAGAGAGCAGGGTAAGGACTAACACCTACAAAACACTGTGCAGTTCATAAAGCACTTGCACATACGTGGCATTCCTAGCCACTGGTGGGATCAGGAAATCACGACCCAAAAAGAGAAATGACTCCAGGGCAAACAGTTATTTAGTGGAAAAGCCATGAATACAACTCAGATCTGCTGACCCCAAATTCATAATGCCACACAGAGCATTACTGCAGACAGAAAGCCAAGTTCATCTGTGTTTACTTATAAAGGTGAGGGTGTATTTTTTAAAGTAATTACAATCCATGGGAGTTTATCTAAAGATAGAGCTACAGCTTGTGTGCTAGAACGTAACAGGGTGAACAGCCTGAATGTTACCAGGCCAAGGTGAGCTGGTGAAGCCCTGATGGCCCGATGGCCGAGGAGCAGGTGCCGGGAATGGGAGCAGAGTCAGGGAGCCCTGGCAGCCTGGGGTCCAGACACAAGCCTCTGGGCTATCCGCAGCTGGTAGTAGTGTAAATGGCAAATCCAAGAAACTCCTGGAGGCATTTACCAGTTCACAGGAATTCTTCTGGGTCTTAAGGGACATACCATCTTACCATGCACACAGAAATTGCCTGCTAATTTCCATAGAGTTGTATAATTTAGAATACACCATTTTTATCCATTTTCATAACTTTTTGGGGTTATGAAACAGCTTCAGCAGCTTCATGTAAAAACCTGGCATAATAGTACCTTATATGGACACTGATAGTAAGCAAAAGGTGTCTAACAAAATGCCTAACACCTCTTGAGACTGTTTCTGTTTTGAATGTGGGTGGTAAGGTGCAGAAATGTTGAGTACCATGATTAAGAATGTGGGCTCTGCCATTGACCAATGGAACAGAACTGAGAAGCCAGATATAAGACTATTCTCATATGGCCATCTAATCTTTGACAAAGCAGACAGAAACATACACTAGGGCAAAGAATCTTTATTCAATAAATGGTACTGGGAAAATTGGATGACCACATGTAGAAGACTGAAACAGGATCCACATCTTTTTCCTCTCACAAAAATCAACTCACTTCGGATAACAGACTTAAACTTAAGGCATGAAACTATAAGAATTTTAGAAGAAAACATTGGAAAAATTCTTACAGGCGTTG
>CAUYSK010079547.1:0-43738 GCA_963575035.1 Avahi laniger | reverse complement strand
CTAGTTCCCCTCCTAGGTGACCAGCCACGTTGAATTGGTTTCTCATCTCCTCCCTAACCTTTCTTTTTTTCAATTTTTCAATTTTTTCCCCTCCCCCACTCTGTCCTCCCTAACCTTAAACATTCAAAGTGCCACAGGGCTCGGCCCTTGGTCCTCTTCTTCATCTGCTCTCGCTCCCTTGGGGATCTCCTCCAGTCTCATGGATTTAAATATCATGAATATGTGGACACTTTTCCCACTGATATCTCTTGCCTTAACTCCACTAAACAACAGACTGCCCACTCTGTTTCCACTTTGGTGTCTGAAAGACATCTCAAACTCAACATGTCTAAACAAAGCTGAACCTCTCCCGGGTCCACAAAGCTTGTTCAAGGTAAGTCTTGTCCATTCCAGTTCATGGCAATTTCATCTTTACAATAGAGATATTCTTCACTCCTCATTCTGTCACACTCTGCTTCCAATCTTTTCAGAAATTCTATTGGGTCTAAATTCAAAATACATCTGGAATCCAATCACTTCTTATGATCTCCACTGCTACCATCCTATGAGAGCCCAGTACCTCCTGCCCGGATAACTGCATTAGCCTTCTAATGGGTCTTTCTGCTTTTACCCGTGCTCGCTAATAGTCTGTTTTGATCACAGCAGTCAGAGGGATCCTTTTCAAATATATGTCCGATGATGCCATTCTTCTGCTCAAGACCCTACAATAGCTCCCCATTTCATTCAATGATAAGATCCTACATGATCTGACCCCTGCCACCCTATAGCTTCATCTCCTACTACTCACCTCCTAATTCACTTCCCTCCAGCCACACTGATCTCTTTGTCACTTCTAAAATGATCCAGGAATGCTTTGTAGGACCTTGGCTTTAGCTGTTCCCACTGCCTGTTCCAAGCGTGAGTCAGAGGATAATGACTCCATCCCCAAATGCAGGGGTAGATCCTGATTAATATAAGCCAATCAGATCATGATGTTTACCTCGTGGCAGTCATTGGTCCTGGGCTGGTATGCTGCGCCCGCCAGACTGAAGGGAAGAACTTTCATCCCACACTTGGAAGATGAGCTTCTCTCTTATTTGAACAAGAAAGCATGAAGCTCAGATTGCCACTGGCAGCCACCTTGCAATAAAAAAAAACAAATAAACACCTTTATGAGGAAGCCAATTCTGAGGACTACTTTAGAGGGACAAGAAAGAACCTATGTTTTCAGTAATGTCTTTGAGCTCTGACCATACCATGACTGGAACAAGCCTGTCTTAGTCCCTTCAGGCTGCTATAACAAAATGCCACAGACTGGGTAGCTTATAAACATCAGACATTTATCCCAGTTCTGGAGGCTGGGAATTGCAAGATCAAAGTGCTATCAGATTTGCTGTCTGGTGAGGGCCTGCTTTCTGCTTGATAGATGGCACCTTCTGGCTGTGTCCTCACAAGGTTGAAGGGTCAGGGGTCTCTCTTGGTCCTCTTTTTTAAGGGCACTAATGCCATTCATGAGGTCTCTGCCCCCATGACCACCTCTAAAACCACCACCTAGGGGGTGAGGATTTCAGGGGGACAAAAACATTCAGATCAAAGCATAGCCCTATTTCTGTACTTACAGTTCTGTAATATAAGGAATGTCTTCAATGTTTAGTCTAGTTTGAGTCAGGTTTCTATTACTTACAGCCAAAAGCATTCTAAATATACTGGCGTTAATAGAATAAAGATGTCCCACATGAAAAGTAAGACATAGTGTTGAGCAAATCATGCCTGCTAAATTTCACATACTTTTAGATCTTGACCCCTGGCATGATTTAACATTTACAGAATGGGAATATTAATTCATAGTCCCTGTAGTATCTTAACAATGAAATAAAATTCCATTAATCATAGAACACCACTGATGTGTTAATTACATTAGATCTTTGAGTGATTCATCCTGAAGCACCAGGTAAACATTTGAGAAATTAAGATATTTAACATTCCAGCAATAATGAATGACAACATGTATGAAGTATTACCAACCAGGAAGGCTCGCTCAAGCCTTGGTGTCCAGGGTTTTTACTGGGTGTTAGTCCTATAGTTATGGAACACCCACATGCCTGACCTCAGGTCTTCAGTCTCCAGCCCCATCACCCTCAGAGGTCAAACTGGTGCAGTGTGGCTCAGGGCTCAGGCCAAAAAAAGCAGGCCTCTCCCATAAATCACCTTGTTAGCAAAAACTATCTGACATGGCAATTCAGACTGAGAAACTCTTTATCTTAACGAAGTCATTATTTACTCTTTTCTTCTATCCCTCATGTTCCATATCCATTCTCTCTAAAAATCCTGTAGCTCTACATTTGGGGTTGATACAGATTGTGTTCCCTTCTCACTACCCCCACTGCTGCCACTACCGCAAGCCTAGTCTAACCACCACCGCGTTTCAGTTGGATTATTCCAGTAGCCTCCCACCTTATCTCTTGTTTGCATGCTCACCCTCTAAAGTCTATTTTCTGCACAGAAACCAGAGCAACCCTTCAAAAACATAATTCACATCATATCACTCCTCTTCTCAGCACCCTCCAAAGTCTTCCCGTGTCTCCTGGAGTAACAGCCCAGCCCCTCCTTCCTCTGTAATCGCATCCCCTCTTCTCCACCTCTCCTCACCCTGCTTCAGCCCCACGGGGTTCCTTGTTCTTCCTTGAACGCCAAGCACACTCCTCCCTCCTGGCCTTTGTATCCACTGTTCCTCTGACTGGGACGTCTTTCTCAAGACATCCACTTGATTTCCTCCCTCACTTCCCTTAAGTCTTTGTTCAAATATCATCTTATTAGTGGGATCTGCCCTCATCATCCCACCTAAAATACCAACCTCCATATCCCCATCTCTCTCTACCTCCCTTACCTTGCTTTACTTTATAACATCTGATGTATAATATATTTATTAACATTTTTCTTTATTATCTACCTCATCTATCTAGAGTGGAAGCTCCAAGAGAACAGGGGAATTGCTTAGAACACTGTTTTATCCCCAGATCCTAGAACAGTCATGGGCACATAGTAGACACTCAAGGTGTTGAAGAATAAAGTACCAGAATACAGTATTGGTTGTGTCGTATTATATGTATTTGTTTGCATGACCAGACTTCCAGACTCTTGGGAGAAAGAGCTCCATCCCCGATGAGCAATCGACAGTTAACGCAGCATGCTTGGAGTGTTCGAACCCTGAACACCGCAAAGGAAGGACTGGCCCTTGACCAGACCCCAGGAGATATGCATTTGGAACATACTGTTTGATAAGAGTGTCTTCATATGCCTGAAGCTTCGGGCCACACCAGATAGTTTACGCTAACAATGTGATTTATGGTGAAGGCCTGAGCCCTGGGTCATACTGTATCAATGTAACCCGTGAATGTGTGGGGGCTGGAGACTGAGTACCTAAGGTTGGTCATATGTACGCTCTGCATCTCCAGGGCTGACCCCAATAAAAACCCTGGACATCAAGGCTTGAGTGAGCCTCCGTGGTTGGTAATATTTCACACTCGTCACATATGATTGCTGGGAGAACAGACATTGTGTGATTCCACTGAGAGAGGACAACTGGAACTTGAGTTGCTCTTTCCTGGATTCTACCCGATGTGTCTTTTTTCTTTGCTGATTTTAATCTATGTCCTTTTGCTATAATAAATTATAAACATGATTATAACAACTTTTCTGAGTTCTGTGACTCCTTCTAGTGAATCATCAAATCTGAGAGTAGCCTTGGGCACCACCAACACATCCAGCACTTAGCCTGGCATGTGGCACATAACAAGAATGTGATAAAAGTCGATTGAGTGAATGAATGAATGAATGAATGAATGAAGGCACTAATGGCACATTAATCAGCCATCCGAATTCTTTTTCTCCTTTCACTCTCTCACTCTGCCCCTCCCAGGGCACATTTCCTTTTTTCTCCCACTCTAATTTCAACTACCAGATCTGACCACTGTCTCATAAAACAGCAGCCCTTAAAACTGTCACTAAACATAAGAACAGTTGACAGAAAGGTAAGATTTAGAGATCAAGACCATTTGGGTAAACAGGGCTTTGTCTCTGCAGATCACCTTTCAGGCCGGTGTCCTGCGTGGGATAATTTGCTGTGCTGACTCCTGCCCTTCGACCTGGCCTGAACCCAACTCAGAAATGCATCCACCAAGATCTGGCTCCAGCTTTTCCTTGCTGTTCCTCATTGAATCAATAATAAGAGAACCTTCTTTGTTTGCTTGGGATTTGACAGCCCGGTGACAGACAGGACAGAAAAGCGGCCATGGCCTTAGTTTGGCTGCACTGAGCTCGTGTATAATGATACATGTGTGGGTGAGATTTAACGATGGATGATAGCATTCAAGGTCTTGAGTGGGTTTCCTCTAGCCCACCGCACTGGCATCTGTCATTTTAATAGCCACCAAGGAAGGAAAAATATGATTCTCATTAATATCCTGAATTTGCCCTTCCACTTGTCTTGAATTGAAACCCAGTGATAGCCTGGAATGCAATTGTGCCTATTAAAAGAGTGAAGTTCTCTTTCCTGATATTACTTTATTTTTCCCATGGAGAACAAAACAGAAAGATATAAAGTCAGAACTGAGGATTATGGCAGGACACCC
Organism: Avahi laniger; assembly: GCA_963575035.1. Taxonomy (NCBI): domain Eukaryota; kingdom Metazoa; phylum Chordata; class Mammalia; order Primates; family Indriidae; genus Avahi; species Avahi laniger. The sequence goes on along the minus strand of CAUYSK010079547.1, from coordinate 39,128 downwards.
ATTTCTCTTTGAGGTCTCAAATTAAGGAAACTAGGATATATCCTGCTAGATTGGAAATTAAGAGAGTTTCTTATGAAATCACTTATCTAAAGGGGAAAAATAACGTATAATCAGATTTTGGCAGAATTAGGAAGATCAAGCCTATTGATTCTATGAGCTACCTGACAGTCTAATAAAAATTGGGCAGAGTCAGTTTCTGTTTCAAAGAGTCAAAGAATCAAAAAGAATAGACACTATATACAACTGTTTCCAAGATGAATCCACAAAAGAATCTGTCCTAGGATGGTTTGACAGGGGTTCCATAGATACCCATAAAAGTCTCCAGTGTAGTGGTAATAATTGCAGTAGGGCAGTCATAGCCCAGTGATATCTGCCTTTGTTCTACATGTGGGTAGAAGACAGGACAAAGTATTCGTTGTTAAGCCGATAAACGGTGAAAGTGAAGGTAAAATTTGTATTCATTGTTAAGCCAATGAACAGCAAAAACAAAGGTAAAATTTGGTCTGCTTTAGCATGAAGGCCAGCAAACTTTTACACACTCATAAAACAATTCTGTGTAGTGTGAATGGGCTGATTTGAAAAGCACTGTTGCTTCATGTACTTGAATGTAACATAGAATTTCCTTACAAAGTCTATAATTCTGGTTATATACACTTTTAAAAAACTGCACTAGACGTCCCCTCAATTGAGAGCAATAAGCCCAGTTTAATGGTCCTTAGAATTATTTTAGTTTAAAGAGAATATAAAGCACATCACTGGTCTTATATAATATCTTCATTATTCTTTTCCAAAAGGTGTTGACTTTGACCCAGACATTTTCAAAAGATACTTTTTAAATATATACTCTAGGTATAATACAGTATGATGTCTTATGAGCCATACAATCTCTATCCTAATGAATTTCCAATTTAATTCAGAAGCTAAGGCATTTTCAGGCCCATGAAAAATTCAGTTTAAAAAAGCAAAGTGGCAATAAGACACAAGAGATTACTCAAGAAGAGAATCAAACTCAGTCCCTACCTTTGAGTATTTCATAACATAGCTAGAGAAACAGACAGTTAAAAATAGATCTGTATTAGAACAGTGCCCGTGCTATACCAGTGGTATAAAAAAGTGATCTGGGAGGCAGAGGAGGGAGCCATTAATTCTGTCTCATACATCTGTGAAGGCTTCATAGAGGAAGGCACAACTGATATGGAACTTGCAGGGTAAGCATGATTTAATATGGCAGGGATGAGGATAAAAGCACTCTAGCCTGAGGGAACTGTAAGAGCAAAATTAGGACAGACTCATCTATCCAAGGGGGCGGGGCGGCGGGGGAGCTGGTGAGCAGGCAAGTGTGCATGGAGCACGAGATGCATGGAGGATGAAGAGTCAGGTGAGGCCACATAAGGAGGTTTGCACTTTAGCCAAAAAGTAATAAACGAGGAATCAAGTGTTGGTGTTTCAGGAGGAACAATATGATACAATTTTCATTTCATAAAGGTCATTCTGGCAACTCTGTGCAAGACAGATTGAAGAGAGAAGAAATAAAAAGCAGAAAGACCAATATTTCATTCATCCCTATGCCCAGGAATCCACTCTGCTGAGGAATATTAACAAGTAATGGTGGATGGAGTTTGATTCTTCAGGACGGAGGTTGCAAACTCGTGAGCCTTGGACAGATCTAGACTCCAGCTACGTTTGGCATAGCTGTATTTTGTTTGTCTGTTTTAATTTGACCCAAACTTTAAAATGAAGAGATTTCCCATAAAAAGTCTAGTTGTTCCCTTTCACTGAAAAATCAGATCTTGCTAAATGGGGCTCACATTTCCAGGATGATCTCCTTAACAAGAAGCATCAGTAAACAATTTCCATAATCTCCACTCTTTCTGTTTTGTCCCTGATATTGAAGCCAAGTGTTAGTGGCCACAATCAGTGTGCTTACACTGCTTATGCTTACAGGAGAGAACACTTTGTGCCTATATAACTATCAAAAATGAGAAAGAGATAGATCAAGAGAACAGCTCTGTTCAAGAAAAATAAGAGGGAATGTATTTCTTTGTGGAAATGATTAATTGTTCCATGTTTTTAGTGCAAATACCCTGTTTACAATGGAACAATATAGCTTAAGATGCTCTTTTGCTTATATCATTCCACCACACTCATTTATGTTACTTATTCTGCAATTAAATTTTCAGCCTCAAAGAAAGGGGAAGTTTAGGATAGGCTTTCCTGAGAAAGTAGCTTTTGAACCGAGACCTAAAGCATGAATAGAAGCTAGCTTTATATAATTTTCTGTCACTGCTTGGTATAGTAACCCCAGATAGTTCCCCAAATTTCTGTGAGTCAACTTGTTTGCCTCCTTTCGGTTGATTCTAGTGTGCTAAGGAGTTGCAGCTACTGGTACAAACCACACATTCGTTCATTCCACAAATATTTATTAATCACTTACCAGGTTCTTGGCATTCTGCTAGGTTTGGAAAGAATAGTGGTCATCAAGATATTAATAGATATGTACTAATGTTTACATTGTAGTTAAAGAGAAGGAAAATTAAATAATAAAGTATAATAAAATATAAATGGCATATGGGGAGAAGTTAGTGTAGAAATTAGAACACATAGCAGGGGCACTGTGTCAGTTGGGAATGCTTTCAGCTGTAAGTAGGAGAAAGTCTGAATAATGATGGTTTAAACAAACAGGAGTTATTTTCCTCATATAATAAGAAATTGGGAGGTAGGTAGCTGCTATTCTTTATGTTGTGGTTCTGACATGACAGGGCTGATGTTTCTGGGATTTTCTAGGCCTCCCCTTCCTGGTCACATGGGAGTTTATGATGCATGATGAATAGGAAAAGGTTTTGTATATAGGAGGAAAGTGGAGCAAGAAGCAAGGATGACACAGATCTCTGGCCTGGACAGCGACATGGACGTGGAGGAATTTCCTGAGATACTGGCCGTAGAGGGAAGAGCAGGTTTGTGCAGAAGGCTGAGTTAAGCTCAGACATTCAAGAAGAGCTATCAAGTAGACAGTTGGATATGCAGGAATCTTGCCTGGAAAAGAGATCTAAGCTGAAATCCTAGGCTTAGGAGTTGTTTTGAACACTGAAGGCTTTACCCACCTAATCGTTTCCTCCCTCTATTTGGGTAACTGAACCCTCTTCCCTAAAGAGAATATACTTTATGAAGTTCAAATGGAGCTGACACCATCCCCTTGCTCCTGCTACCAAGGAGTGAACATGTGACCTGTATGTGGCCAATCGGAATATTCATCCCTCTAGCCACAGGGATTGGTTCAGGGATGAACCAATCAGAATCCTGCCTGGGGACTGGGGAGAAAACTCTCATTCTTTGCTGGAATTGCTAAGTGGACAGGAAGAGACCCTGTCCCAGAGATGGAGAGAAGAGATGGCCCTCAGATGCTGTTGTTTGAGCACATGGATACACATTGAGACCTGATGCGAGTCAGGCACTGCCTGTTTCCAGTATGTAAGCCAAGAGATTCTCTTTTTTCAAACTTAAGCACACTTTGTGTTGGACTTCTGTCTGGTGAAACCCAAGGAGTGTTCACTAATACAGGATCATTCAGTATTCAGATAGTGATTAAAGCCATAGGATTAGATAAGATCATTCAGAGAAAATGTGTAGAGTGAGAAGGAAAATAGACTTGGGAGAGAGTCCACACATTAGAAACTCACGAAGGACACTCAGAAGGGTGGGCCTTTGAGGGTGGCCCCCAAAGGGTGGGCCAAAGGACAATCAGGAGAAAAAGGACCAAAGCAGGATTTCTTACTAGAATTGAACATATCTACTGCTGATTGGCTCTGGCTTGCAAAGACAGAAACCTAATTCCAATCGACTGAAAGAGAAAAGGAAAACTGCAATAGGTCAGTCACTCCAGAGGCAACGTAACAGAATCCAGGCACCCCACCATGTCTATAGAAATCTCCTCTCGCCCTGCTCAGCAATGCTCTCGGTGGGCTCCAGTCAAGTGCTGGAAAAATTGTCAAAAGCAGCTCCAGTTTGGTACCCCCAGTAGAGGAGGAATGACTCTTTATCGGAGTTGTGCATAGTCAATGGATTGAGGATGATGTGGCCTAAAGACTGAGAGGCGAGTTGGGTCAACTCCATTCAAGCGACACAGGTGTGAAGGTGGTCTGGTTCCCCACCAGAAAAGGAGGAGCCATTTCAGAAGTGAGACTAAGAAACAGGAGGAGGACAGGGACTTAAAAACACTGTAGCCATGGAATTGGCAGAACTTTATACCAGCTGGTTTGGGGCCCATGAGAGGGCTGCTGGAGGAGGAGGAAAGAATTCTAAGGTGCCACTGAACTTTATAGATTGGCCAGGTGGGTGATGGTGAAGCCATACCCTGAGAAGTCTGAAGAGGGAAGAAGGTGAATGTTAACAGCTTAAAAATTCTGTCATTCCACGCCCGTTTGGGATACTTCCAACTTAATATTCTGTCATACTTGGGAGAAATTATTAGAGCCTTGAAGAGCTGATAGGAGCGCAATAGCACTCGAGTAGGTGGCCATAAAAACCATGGGGCAGGAATGAGGTTGAGATATTCAAAGCACCAGTAGCATCCAGAGAAATCTGCTGTAGCTGAATTGGAATATTCATGATTTACAGTTTCTATTTAAGTGGTTACTGAACCACTAGGAATAGTAATTCAAAACCGAAAGGAATATCTGAACCATAGGTCATTAATACAGGATTTTGTGAAAAGAATGTTAGAAGTTATATCTTGTTCAGTAAATAAAGGGGGTCAGGTACTCATGAGTACATGAGAACTGGGCCATGAGGGTCCAAGGCTAATGTCACTGGGAGGTCTGCTCTCAGGCAACCTTTCATTAGATATGGTCTCCATTTGCAAAGGAGGGAGAGAAGTAAAACCAGCATACCACCTTGCTTTCCTTTCGTGTTATTCTAAAAATGATTTAATATAAGGATACACCAGTATAAATGGAGAAGAGCTCAGTGGAAGGTCTAATATCAAGTGTATTAAAAATGTATAACACACTGGCTATTCTCATAGGAGTGCTATTTGAGACCTGTACAGCTGATAAAATGACATAAAAATGTGATTAATAATATTGTAAATCCTGTTGATTGGAAAACTCAGGGACATATGACAGATTGACCTGACTCTTTGATTTAAACCAGTATCACTGAAATAACCTTTCAGATCTTGAGAAAGAATAATGTCTTGCCTGCAGAACAGAACACAATGTAAGAAAATGCAGTTGTCTTTCAAGGTTTGTTTTCATACATTAAATGCCCTCGAAACATTTTATATCTGAATCTTTATGTCTAGATAGTAAGCTCCCAGCCTAGAATTGTCCTTCTAAATAATTCATATAATTTTTAATGCAAAGTAAAACAATAGAAGAAAGGAAATATGCCAAGATGCTAATAGTGAAAATCTTTAGGTGATGGAATTCAGTGGTTTTTGTTAATTTCTCCTTACTCTATGACATTTTCTAAGTTTTCTACAAAGACATACGACTGGGGATAGAGGAAAAGCAAATGTTAATGTTAAAGAATAAAGAAGTCATAAAAAGTATTTTTAAAATAAAAATGTCATAAATGCTTTCCATTAGATCTAGATACAAAGGCCACTGAAGTTAATGAGCAACCAGTGCATACCAGAATGACATACATAACTGCCACTGTCATTGCACACTCCCAAGGCATGCCCAAGCTTCTGTCCTTTATTGTGGTTCTTATGTACCTTAAAGAGGAAAGTTCATCTGGAAATATAAAGTACCTGCTCTCTTTTGGTTAGATGATTTTACCTTTAGAGTGGTCACTTTTTCTTTTTGCCTCTGAGTGTCTTTTCTTCTGTTACCCATATCCCAACATTCCCCTGAAGAAATAGCCTTCCCCCAATCTTAGATCATGAGTTTACAGTAGAGCTGACTGTACTTCTGGCTCTAGACATGGGCATGGGATTCACTGCTGGCCAATCAGATGGTCATATTCTCTGGTTACAGCAATTGGTTCAGGAACAGACACATGATCAATCTTAGTTAAAGAGATGCACTAAGACTGAAGAAAAAGCTCATGTTCTTTTCTGCTGGACTTAAGCCTGGGTAAGCTCATGTCTAGAGCTTTTCACAGTTGTTTTTCTGGCATTTAAAGCCCAAGAATGAAACTCGCCTGGAGAAAGATTAGGTCCTCTTTACATTGTTGGAGGCCCTGGATCAAGCCAGTCCTGAAGCTTTACTGCTTCTGGACTTTTCTGTCATAGAAGCTAATAAATTCCTTTTGTGCTTATGTCAGTTTGAGTTTTTATCTCTTACAACTAAAAGAGTCCCAACTAATATGATCTTTTCTATATTTAATATCCTACTTGGAGTCATTGTTACCAGAGGATTTAATTGTTGTACCTGGAGAAGACCAACAGAACTGTACAGGCAACCTCTCAGAACTCTATTCTTTTTAACATATAATCTTTAGATATTTATGTAACATTTTGTCTTTTAGAGCCTCAGTACCAAAGTTTGCACACAAAAGCACAACTATCAATGCTTATATTATAAATACATTAATTCTAAAGTGAAATAACATATAGAAACATTAATACACACTAATGCATTAAAAATTATGCTTTGGAAAGTTACAAACAGTACCCTAACAATAGTGCTTATGCTTTGACAGATATACCAAATAATAAACACAAAGAAAGGTTCTCAATCCTACAGAGTTTCTCTTCTATGACAATTTGAAGGTCAAGGATTTTGTAGCATCTGAAGCTACAAAAATTCCATCTTGGTTAAGCACAGCTGCATCCTACTTAAGAGCACCCTGAAATAAACAAGGACCATAGGAGAACTCCTATCTAGGTTCCCAGAAAATGACAATAAACCCGCTCGCTAATTCTCCCTGCTGGAGAAGGCAGCTTAGGGAAGAAGATAATCTGTGGTATTCTCTAAGTTTCTTCTCCTGCTCCCACAGGAGAGGGATTCAGAAGCACAGGAGAGCACAGCCATGAAGGTGAATGATGTCAGAGAAGAGCAGAGAATGGCCTTCTCCAGCATTATTGGAGATGATTACATCTGGCAGTGGGCTAGCAGGGCTGTGGCCTGTCCTACAACACTGCCTGTGCGCTTTACTTCGATCTCTTGTAAAATTTTCATAATATTAACGTAATAATTTTGTTTGAACAGGATGATTTTTGTAACTGCCAGGCAAAGGCAGTTATACCAATTGGCTATGTGATATGAATATACTTCTTAGATGTGATATTCTTATTCAGTGCACATCCTACACAACTGTACATGGCAGTCCTGTGAGCAAAGATTATGGTAAAGATATCTATACACATTGACACGCTTTGAAATAGTTCAAGTCTTTTCTGACCTTTCTTCCATAGTTCTGCCACAAAGAAACCCTTTCATCAATATTGGACATGTCAGACCTGCTCAGCTTCTCCTGCTCAGATAACAGGTCACAAAAATGCCAATGCCAGATGGAGAAAGGAATCAAACATTTTTTTTAATGCTTGCCATATGCTGGGAAATATACATAACTGTTTTTCATTTTTAAAGTTATCTTTTTCTTAATTTTTATTTTATTTTTATTACAAAGTAAATTTTTTAAAAACCCATGAAAAATAGTAAGATATAAGGTAAAAAATAAGTCTTCCTCCTAAAAAAACTTTCTTACTCCTCCTAGACAAACAACATTAAAAATTTCTTGAGCATCCTTCCAGGAAGTTTCCATACATATTTCTATCACCAACAAACAAACAAATAAACAAACATATAAAATCTTGTCTGTGAATAAAAAAATATAAATATCAATATTTAAATAAATGGGGTGCTTACTAAGGCAAGGATAAATACCCATTTCTCCCAATCTGCCACCTGTTGTTCTGACTAGGCAGATCTAGAAAGTCACTTTTAAGGAAACATCTTTATTCTACAAAGAAAAAGTAGTTGCTCGTATTTATGCACATGCAAGGCCAGCAGATACCCAGCATCCTAGGATGAGAGTGTAAGGGGACCCATTCACGTGTGTGATTTAGCAAAAGCCAGCCCCAGCCTTGCTATGCAGAGTTTGGACAGGAGGGGGACCAATTTGAAAGAGGTCCCCATGGTCTTCTGGGAAAGAAGGGAATCTACAGTTCAAGTTCTTCCTTAAGTTAGGGGAAACTAGTTGAGTGGCCAGGAGGTCCATCAGGAAACGATAATGAGGCCTCATCAGGAGGGCAAAAGGACACTGGTTTGTCCCCGGAGCCCAAGGGGTTTCACGGATGCGGTCCTGCAGAGAACGTGGCTAAGACGGGATTTAGAATTGGGAGAATAACGGCTGAGCCTGTGGGTGCAAACTGAAAATAACTACACCTCCGCAGTACAGACATGGGCCATCGCAGCTTTCCAGGATCCTGGAGGAGAGAAGCAACCCAGCAGCCACGGACAAGTGTCACCTGGCAGTTGGTGCCAGGAAGAGTCACTACAACATGGGCTGGAAGTGAGAAGCAACACCAGGAACTGGACTGGGCAGACTTCTGTGCTAGCTCCCCCTGGTGCTGGGAGATGGACTGACACCCCCCTCTTTGAACTGCATAAACCCTGGGGGTTCTTGGACAATTCATCAGGAATTTGAGCAATTAGTGGGAAAAATAAGAGAGAAGGGCTGTCTACCACATTAGTGAAGCATATCAAGCTGGCTACATACAAGATACTACATATTTTATACGTTTATATATACCTACCATGTATATGTGTGTATAAATATATACACACAGGTAGATATATGCATGTGTGTATATGATACCTGTCATGTACTATTTTTCAATTAGTTATTTAACATAATAATATATCTTGAGCATCTTTCCATATCTGTATATCTTTCTCATTCCTTTTAGTGGCTATATATAATTCCATTATATAGATTTATTATCATTTATTTAATCAGTTCTCTGTTGAAAGACATCCAAATTGTTCCCAGGTATTTACTATTACAAAAATGTCAAAATAAGTATTCTGGCACATATATCAATGAGATAAACTCCTAAAAGTAAAATTGCTGGTCAAAGGTATGTGTATATAAAAGGATAATAGATATTGCCAAATTGTCCTTCAAAATTGTTGCATACATTTATACTCCTACTAATGGAATATGAACCATTTTCCCATACTTTTCCAAACTACATAGTATTAAATGTATAATTATTTTCACTTTAATGGTAAAAAATATTTCATTTGATGTTGCATAAAAAGTCTAGGAGATAGACATTATTTCTCCAATTTTTCCAATGAGGAAATCAAGGCCAAGAAAAGTTGTATAACTTACCATATTGCTAATAAATAGAACAAAGTTTCAAACACTGATATGTTTGATGCTAGAGCCCATTTATTCATTCATTTAATACAGTTTACCATATTTAAGGTACTGTTCTAAGCATGTTATAAATGTTTGCTCATTTGATTTTTATATTAATTCTTTAAGGTAGATGCAATTAACAGTCCCATTTTACAGATGAGATAACAGTGACAATGTAAAATTAATTTTCTTTCCCAAAGTCAAATAACTTGTAAGTGGCAAAGATGGGGTTGGAACCTCAGCTGTTTGGTTTCCATTGTTTTACACTCAACAACAATCTCTTTTAAACTATTTTTGTTTTGCAAAGAAAAAAATTCTCCTCTGCAAAGGCACATGTCAATATTTATAAAAAGCATTATAAGGAAATGAGAACGGACTGAAGAAAATCATTTCAATGAGCCTCAAATGGCTACATATTTTGATATCCATCCATTAACATTCCTCCCTCTCTCCTTCCCAAATTCTAAATGTCACACTACCTCTCAGGGTTTATTGTCAGTCTTTTCTATGCACAGCTCTATTGCTGTCACACATTACGTGACATAAATTTAATTACTTTGGTGAAAGCATCAGATGTGTAACATCCATTGTACCCTAAGCTGCTCTAAATAGTATGGGCAGATATACCTGACTAGTATTGGTTGGTGATTTAAAAAATTTTTAAAGTATTCTTCAAATATCTGTTTTTAATTAATCCATTTTACCATAGGTTTTTTTTTTCAATCCTGGCATTCTAAAAACAGTAAATTTAGGATTATACTAAATAAAGGAGAAAATGCTAGCCTGCCAGGGTATAAGCCTTATAAATTAATGCTTTACAAAGAAAATTAAGATAGACTTCCAAAAATAATATAGACTCAAACAATAATTTTACAAGTTAAATAAGATAAAAATACCTATGACTTAACTGATTATAGAAGATCATCTAATAATACTTCTATACCAAATAGCACATTTTACCAGATTTTATCATCTTTGAGTATATTTCAATATCCATATGAGCATAAATATATAAATGTATTTGTTTAACAGTTTATAGGTAAAAGGCACTCTATTCATGTGGGTAATTAATTCTACTAAAGTATTTTCAGCTAGAAAACGCAGGTGGTTTCAAAGTTTCTAGGGCTGAGTAAGGAGGGCACACACTGTTCATTTTTATTTTTGGCATCTCACTGCCAAAGGGTTGTCTACCGAAACAGGATGCCATTAATTAGGCCTGTTAGTGGACTTTAGAATGCAGTAAGTACTTTACTGGGCTTTCAAGAACAGTTAGCTCTGGAAGAGGTCTGCTTTTTTGGATCTCTATTGTTTATGAAAAACACTGCCACAGCTTTCTCAGGTCAGTCAATAATGCCAGCAAATGTTCACAAAAGGCTTTATGTTTGTCCTTTTCATAATAATCCCACCGTTGACATGGTGATTTAACTAGTATCTTCTAGGACTTATACATTGTAATAATTTTCAAAACTTGGAAAATCATAATTATGAAAGATAATTACAGCTGATTCACTCCACCTGTGTGGGTAGCACCATAACCATATTTCCAACCACTTTCCTAACCTCTTGCATCTTTTTCTCTCTGATAACCAGGCAATGTGATTATTCTTCTATACTTCTATGTACAGGGAATCTGAGTCCATTGGCTCAGAAAGATAATGGAGAACCAATAATTTTTTTAAGGCAATTTGATAAACAAACATACAATTCTAGATTAATAGGTCTAATTCCCATGAAGCTTAAAGTAATTACATTGAGAACTACATTTATTTGAGGAGTACAGGCCTGGTAGAATTCTGTCATAAACTTTTAAATACATATTAAATCATATTATTAAGCTATATTATAGAAAGAAACAGTCCCCTTGTCTTGTTAAAGGGTAGATTAATCAAGATAATCATCACAGCTTGGTGAAAACAGTGGGAAAGCATTCATTCATTCATTCATTCATTCAGCAGATATTAAATGAGTCAGCTTTCTGCTAAGTTCCAGGGAGACAGCAGGGAACAGACCAGACAAATAAACAAAGCCCTCAGCGCTTAAGGAACTCACTTTCTAGTGCGGAAGACCTAAAATTAACATGTAACTAAGTACAATATAAGTATGTCACATGGTGACAAGTGACACACACAAAAATAAAGCAGAGATTGGAATGTCAGGAGGAAATCATTTTAAATACAGAGATCATAGAAGGACTTACAGAGAAGGTGAGATTTGAATAAATACTGGCAGGGGGCGAGGGAGTGAGGGAGCCAACCTTGAGATAGGTGTGGAAGAGCATTCCAGGAAAAGGAATGGCGACTTTTTGATAAAAGCCATTCTCACTGGGGTTAGGTGATATCTCACTGTGGTTTTGATTTGCATTTCCCTGATGATTAGTGATGTTGAGCATTTTTTCACATGCTTATTGGCCACTAGCCTATCTTCTTTTGAAAAGCTTCATTCTGAAATTAAAACAAAAGGAATGGTGAGCACAGAGTGGGAGAGCATGTAGCGAACCAAAAAGGACAAGTGCGGCTGGAGCAGCCTGTGCGCAGGGAGGGTGGTAGTGTGGGAGGGAGAGGAGGTCCAAGATGATGTCCCAGAGACAACTTGGACCAGGTGCGAGGCCACCCTAAGGGACTTTGGCTTTTACTCTGAGTGCGATGGAGAGATGTCAGTGTTTTCAAGCACAGGAGTTTCATGATCTGACTTCAAAGAGTCTGAAGGAATATGGTTGCTTGTGCTGAGAAAAAACTAATGAGAACCTGCTAGGGGGCCACTGTGATCTTCCAGATGAGAGAAGGTGCTTGTAGCCCTGGAGGTGGTGAGAGACGGTCGTATTCTAGATAATAGAGACAACAGGATGTGTTGACTCACTGGATGGGGGTGAGAGAAAAAAAAGTATAGGATGACTCTAAGGTAGCAGTCCCCAACCGTTTTGGCACCAGGGACCGGTTTCATGAAAGACAATTTGTCCATGGACCGGGGTGGGGTGGGGGATGGTTTCGCGGTGATTCAAGCACATTACATTTAATGTGCAATCAAACCTCTCTGCTAATGATAATCTGTATTTGCAGCTGCTCCCCAGAGCTAGCATCACCACCTCAGCTCCACCTCAGATCATCAGACATTAAATTCTTACAAGGAGCCTGCAACCCAGATCCCTAGCATGCGCAGTTTACGCACTCCTATGGGACTCTAATGCTGCCGCTGATCTCACAGGAGGTGGAGCTCAGGCGGTGATGCGGTCGGTCGACAGGGAGAGGCTGTAAATACAGATGAAGCTTCACTGCTCACCAGCTACTCACTTCCTGCTGTGTGGCCCAGTTTCTAATAGGCCACCAGCTGGTACCTGTCTGTGGCCCAGGGGTTGGGGACTGCAGCTCTAAGGTCTTTGGGTAAGAAGCTGAAAGGAGGGAAACATTGTTAAATATAAAAAGGAATGCCAGGGAAGGGAAACATAACATTAAACAGCACTGACACTCTAACTAACCAAATGTATACAGGAAATTATTCCCGTTGCTTATAATTACCCACAGGAAGCATGGAATGAACAGAGATGGTCTCAAAATTGAAGAACCTAGCTTTCACCGAGGTAGGCATGTATTACTCACAGATTATAAACACAGTTTCCCCGTAAAATTCAGAAACATGTACTTTTAAAAAATGATTCTGGGAACTTGGGTTTTGTTATTAATTTTGGTCATTGGCATGTCCATCTTTAGACGAAATAGTTCAACTGGAAAAAAATACATATTTAGCACCTCGTGTGGGCCAGACAAGGTGACGTGCAGGAACATTAGACATCAGGGACATAATTATGAGTAGCATACACCTTCTTTTCTTGCCTTTTCAGTTTTTCCTGGCGTTTTACAATGCACAGCCCTGTTACAAATAGGCTGTTAGGACATAAACAGTTCTGTGCCATCACCAATGTGGAAACTGATTTAGCTAGAAATGATTGGAGAGAATCGTGATGGGAAGACACCAAGTGGAGAGAAAAGGAAGGAAGGCCAGCATATGAAATTGATTTTAAATATGAGATGTGACCTAGGAGAGAGCGGGGCCATTTGTATTTACTATGTAAAATGTTTTCCATTACAGACACGCTTCAGTACTGCCTTCCTCTATATTAGGAAAATCAGATGTGCCACATTAGGGATTTGGCTGGGGCTCTGAGGCCCGGAAGCTCAGGGCAGCTGTACATCAAAGAGATATGGCTATGCTAACTTTAGACCCAAGGAGGAGGAAAACACAGGAGACGGATTTAAAATGTCACTAAATCAAAATGACTCTGGCAGTACATTAAATTGGCAGAATTAATCAAAGGGCTAACTTTGAGGGAGTTCACCGAGGTGAGGAGGAAAGCATCTCCCTGTCATCCGGGCTCCCAGCGACAGGGAAGCCACATCTGACACGCTTGCTCCCGTCTCAAGACATCCCCGACAGCAGCCAGCGTTGCAGTGCGCTATTTCTTGGCATTCCCAATTTAGTCCAATTCTGTTTAATCTGCCCTATTTAGTCCTGATCTTTTCAGGATTTTATTATATGGATCCAAGGCTATCATAGAGCTCCAACTACCTCTTCTCCTTTATTAAAAACACACGTCCATACTAACCATCATGCATGTCTCCACACAACTTCTTATCTGATTTTTCCTTCTTATTTATAGCAGCAAATTCTAAAGGATTTAAGTTGAAATACTATTAAAAGTGTCCACTTTTACTAATTTCTTTTGGAAGTACTTAGCATGTTTACTTTTTTCATTAGTTTGGAATCAGAGGAATTTTTCTTTTGTTTTTTGTCTTTTTTAGAAAAAAAAATTCTTTTCTTCCATTTTTATGGATGAGGTACTGAGTCATGAAGGTAAAGTACTAGGAAGTCCCCCAGAGCTGGAAATTAAACCTGTAACGCCTCTCTGCAGCCCCTGCTGACCTTTCAGATCGATGGGATTTTACTTTTGAATGCTTTAAAGCTTCTGAGACAAATCCGATAAGGGCGCTGGAATGCACCCTACCTCTTCGGCACAACGTGGAGCTGGGGAGACAAAGGACGTGGCCTCGCCGTGTGCATTCTAATCAAATCTCTCACGAGCCCCCCCAGCTAAGTGCAGGAAATCTCAAGTTTTCAGCCAGTCTTCAATTTCCTAATCACGGCCTTCAATTCCCTTGGGTCTTTATGCTCGAGCTGGCAGTGGTCGCTAGCAGGCTGCGTCCAGCAGAGCTGGCAGCCCTCTGTGCCGAGCATCCGCATGGCCGAGAAGGAGGTGAAGGCTGCCGCACGGGCCTGGCTTGGAAAGCCTGTGTTGCCCTGAAAAACATGTCGCCTCCCAGCCCTCGCTCCCATGGTGTTTACCGAAGCCGCAGCCTTTCTCTTTCTTTATTCCTTTCACTCTTGGTCATGGCTTTTTAGCCTATAAACTAATAAGTCTGGGAAAAGCTGTTTTAACCAGACGTACAGTGAGCCTCGCTCTGATTGACTTTTCAAAACAATTTCCATTTGACTTTCACATCGGCCATAACATAAAAGTGATTTGTTGGGTTTCACTGATGACCTTTCACTGAAGGCTTGAGTCAGATCCCTGACGACAGTAAACAGCATCTGTCAAAACCTTCCTGCAGCACCTGGGAGCCAACAGCAATCTTTCCACTGCTTCTCATTCCTGCTAAGTTAACCACATCCTACACGCCGCTACCACATACATCACACATGCATGCACACACATGTCTGGTCGATTGACATGTGCATTTTTGGCACTTTTAGTTGATGCTGATGAAAATTGGGACATTCTAGAGAAAGAGGAAACTTATCTAAAGTCTATAAGACAATCACTGTTCTTCTTTTTTTTCCCCATTGGTACCCATGTTCACACTGTGAGATTTTTAGACACGTACTTAACAACAAAAAAAGTTACCTGCTCATCACAAGGAAAAACGGATCATCACATAACACTGCATTTTCCCTAAAACTACAGGAAGTAGATATAGTCATGGGTCAGAAAACACTGGAAAAGAGTCTTTCTAGACAGAGCAAGGACAGAATAGTCCTATACCATCTTTTGTAGAATAATGTGTTCCTGAAAGAAATCTGTATGACTATTTCTCAAAAATGTAATTACAGTCCATTTCAATGGGAAAAAGCATTGTTTCCAACCTCCAAACTCACCAGCATTTATGTTAAAACATCAAATCCCATTAAACTGGGCTCAATTACCTGAATAGCTAACATTCATTATCATAACATGACCTAACAAGGTATTTTCCCTTCACTAATTACTCCACAAAATGGTTGTTTGCTTGCTTTTTTTCAGGTTTTTTTGGGAGATCTTTTTCTGTTTTCGCGTAGAGGCAGTACTCACGGAAAGATATTCAGTACCAGTGACGCTCTTTGTTATGTAATTCAACAACCTTTCATGCAGAAAGATAAAAAATTACAGTAAAGACAACATAAACTAATGAAAACGACCCAGATAATCTCACACTTACTCTCTGAGTCAGTAGTTATCAGCATGGCCCGGCTGCATAAAGTATCCCCAGCAAAGACAAAACGACTAGCAAGACGCTGAAAGGCGAAATTTGTGCAACACATAGACAACCGCGAAGACTGACCATGCGGTAATCTCTCTCAAGGCACTCAGATGCTGATAAGCTACACGATCCACATTGGTCCTTACGAAAATAGGCAGAAATGCCTCAGAAGGCAAAATGATAAAAAACAGTATTAGTGAAATTCAGAATAAAGTCAAATTCTTAGAAATCCAAATAGGAAAATGTTAAAGCCAAAGTAGAGGAGAGGAAAGGAGTGGGAAGGAAAGGGGATTGAGAGTTTGGGTACCTAATCGGTTTTGTCCTGGGTATATTTGATATAAAACGTCATGATAAAAATCGAGGGGGCTCATGGAATCTTGCGAAGCTCAACCATGGGAGAAGCAGTAATTTGGGGGGGGCATGGACTCTGAAAAATCTGATCAGAGCTATAGGTCTTCTTCCCACAAAAAAACCCTATATGTATATATACACACAAAGTTTAGCTTACAATTTCCAGTGTTTGAGAATTCCCTAAAACTCATCCATGATTGGAGAATTTTATTTAAGAAGCTTTGCTCTAGAAATGGAGACCATCTAAATTCCAAGATTTCTCTTTTTTTTGGGATCAAACATTCTGTTCGTAGTGACTCATTATTCATAAATAAAGCCATAAATGAGTAGAAACGGCAGTGATACTCCTCCAGGGACAATGAAATTGATGACTATGAGCAGTTAATTATCTTTTGGACATGCTCTGTTAATATCTTCTACCAAAACTTAAATTCAGACTACTTCCTGGGTATGAATTAAGCTTATTAGGGAGTTGCATTAACTCATGGAACTCCAGGCTATTTGGTAAAGTAATTACAAGTTTGCCTCAATTTTATGCAATGGCTATCTGTCCTGAAATTCTGTGCAAACAAAATGATTTTGTGAATCAAACCATATTTCAAATCCGTTTAGCAAATAAGCTTTGCTTCTTAGAAGAAATTTTATGGTGAGTCTTTTGGTGGAACTAATCATGACCTCAAATGTTTTGTAAATCCTGTTGTGTATACATCAGTTTTGCTGAAATGGGAACTCCTGAACTAATTTATACACAGTAACCTGAACAGGTTTATCAACTCATAACAGAATTCTGCTTTGAGGATGAAAGGATTTGGTCAATTCTGCACATGTGTTGATTTAGTAATATAATGGATCATTTGACTATGCCTTACGGACACTTGTGCAGCAATTATGATTTTTTTACCCCAGAATTTAACAATAGAGGTATTGTGTCTTGTATTGGTCTCATCTCCTTGGTTAGCTTTTCAGTAGCAAGGTCCTTTTCTTTTACTTCACTTTCATCTTCCACAGTGTCTGGCCAAAGGAGGAACCAGGGCTTTTAGTGTGGCCAGAGAAAGTGTTAGAGATGGGCCACAGAGAATGGGGAGGATTTAGATAAATGGACAAGAAAGAGAAAGGCTATCCAGACAAGGGAAACAGAAGCAAGGACTCAGAGGTGGGAAGCAAATCTAGAGTCAGGGAGTAAACCAGATGTCCCCGGTAGAAAACCAGCAATGAGATGGATCAGATGGGTGGTGGGCCAGAGATAGTGCTTAACAAACATTAGTAGTTGTTGTTGTTGTTATTCAAAACATTTATTAGACCAGATAACATTTCAGTAATTTAACTAGTCTCATGTATGCGTGTTTGAGGGAAGGACGTGGGGTTCCTGGTATTTTCTTTATTTATACTCTGGCCCTTTCCCCATTCAAGCCAAACAGTGAAGCTGCAAACTCTGGAAGGACTGAAAGAACAAAAATGAAGAGAAAAAACTATTTTTGAGATTAAAAGCTTGGCCTTTTAGGTCTCAGAAGCTCAGGCCCTGAGGGAGTACAGGCAAGAAAGCTTAATGAAATAAGGGAAGGTGTCCCACCCTTCCCCGCCCAAGAGGAGATAAGATTCCCTGGGCCCCAGGGCTGTGGAAGGTTAGTAGAAAGTGCTTGGAAGTAAGCAGGGAAGAGGTCAGTCTATCCACATGGCCAGAGGGTTTGTACCAACAGGAGCAGAAATGGGATTCACATCAGTTAACATGTGAATAGTGCTAATGGTAATCGTAATGGTATCTGAAAACATTTGCTGAGTGCTTAATATATGCCTGTTTAAGTACCTTAAATGTATTAAATTTCCTTGCACCCTAACAACACCCCCTAGAGGTAGATTTGTGTATAAACTCAATTTTGTCAAGGTTTCACAGAGAGGTTAACTAATTTTGCAAGGTCACACAGCTAGTAAGTATTGGAACAAGAATTAATGATTTGCAAAATTGGTATTTTAGAAGAATTCTTCTTGCTGGAGTGTACAGGACACACTAGAAGGGTGAAAAGATTGGAATCACGTAACGGAGTAGTCACCTCTCTTCCCATAGATATGCAAGGGAAATATTGAGAATAGGGAATATTTAACAAAGGGAATGGCCTGGAAAAAATAGCAAAAATATTTTCTGTCTCTTTAAAATATCCTCCACACCCTTTTGAGAACTAAAGACTGCATCCCTGCCTCAGCGCAGTGGTTGGGGGTGGGGAGCAGGGTAGGTCTTTTGTTTATTTATGCAATAGGAGATGGCCCAGCCCAACTGGTAAAGGGAGATTCTGGGCAGAGGTCACAAGATTATCTTCAGTGGAGATGGGATGATCAGAATTATCAACTGTGGTTGAACAGTGATTGCCTGAAGCTGAGAACCCATCCTTTAAAAGCTCTGTATTTCTGCAAAGGTGCAGGAAAACTTTAGATTTTGAGACAAGAATGTCTGCCATTTTTCCTCCTTTGCCAGCAAAGTGAACTCTCTTTCCTTCCTCCTCAAACCACTTGTCCTCGTTCTTCTTCAGCCTCGTGGACAAGTGGCCGAGCTTTCAGTAACAATCAGAACAAGCAATTAGAAGGTATTGCAATAATCAGGGGAATGGTGTATCCTGGGAGTCAGGGCCCTGGGAACAGACTCTTTGGAGGGGCAAAGATGATACTGATGAGGCTCAGAAAACAGTACCCCAAAAAGAAGGCCTTGGAAACAAAAGTTTTTCTCTGACCTTCTCCTGTCCTCCTGCCTCCCAGTCCCATTCTTCCCTGAGGCTAGCCATAGAAACTAGAATCCCTCTTTCCCAAGGAAGGTCATAAATGACAGAACCCCTTTTTGCAAAAGCCAGACATAAAACCTGAAATTATTCTGTATAAAAACTGGCCATAAAGAAATTCTCTGACCTGCCTTGTTTGACTGTCAGTCATAAGACCCCCATTCCAGAGAGGGTCCTGCCCCCCATCCAGAAGAAGGAACATTGCTCAAAGAGGCCAAGAGGAATCCAGACAGACAGGCCTTGCTGGGTTTCCCTACTCAGTCTGTTAGCATTAGCGTATCATATCCTCCTGTTAGCAAATCATTAGATCTACACAGCTGTCCACACTTTGTCGAACCTAAGCATAAAAATGGACAACTTCCCCCGTATGTTGGGTCTTTATTCTGAAGGCTTCCATGTATAGTTGTTAAATAAATTTGTATGTCTTGTCTCCTATTAATCAATCTGCCTCATGTCAGTGATTTTTCAGTGAATCTTTATGAGGTCAAGGGCCTTGCTCCATACAACACCAACATGTCTGGAAAAAGATCAGAAATTCAGAGAAGCAGCCTTTTGAGGATGGGGGAATAAGTTGTTTTGGAAACAAGTTTGGATATGATCCTATCTTTCTTTTTTTAATTTTTATTTTGGAAACAGTCTTACTCTGTTGCCCTGGATGGAGTGCAGTGGTGTGATCGTAGCTCACTGCAACCTCAAACTTCTGGACTTAAGCTGTCCTGCCTCAACCTCCCAAGTAGCTGGGACTATAGGTGCGCACCACCATGCCCGGCTAATTTTTCTATTTTTCATAGAAATGGTGTCTCACTCTTGCTCAGGCTGGTCTCAAACTCTTGACCTCAAGTGATCCTCCATCCTCAGCCTCCCGGAGTGCTTGGATTATAGGCATGAGCCACCATGCCTGGCCCTGGATATGATCCTATCTCAATGTCAGTGCAAAGACCACAATACAGCAAAAATAATCACGGCACAGTCACATATAATCGATAAGTAATTCATCAGCAATTTCTCATCTCACGAAATAGTTGGGTGATAATCAATGCCTGTATCTAATTGCTTGGATTGCAAAATTGAGAATATTGTGACATGATACTGAATTGAGACCAGCAAAGACTCTGGGGAGCTCTAACTTCAAAGATTCCTTCTTAAAAATCTTACAGATAAAAACCTGCAACAGAGTGCAGGCCCTGGAATTAACAAAATAAAATTTTAAAAAGACCTAATTCCTATCATCGGCAGAATAATAGTCACTTAAAGATGTCATCTTAGTTCAGGCTGCTATAACAGATTACCACAGACTGAGTAGCTTAAACAACACACGTTTGTTTCTGACAGTTCTGAAGGTTGAGGAGTCCAAGATCCAGGCATCGGCAGATTTGGTGTCTGGTGAGGACTCACTTCCTGGTTCATAGACAGCTGTCTTTTCATTATATCCTCACATGGCAGAAAGGGGACTGTAAAGCTCTCTGAGGTCTCTTTTATAAGGGCATTAATCCTATTCATGAGGGCTCCACCCTCATGACTTAATTACATTCCAAAGGCCCCACCTCTTAATACCATCCTTGGGGATTAGGATTTCAATATATGAGTTTTGGAAAGACACAAACATTCGGTCCATAATATACCCACAACCTAATCTCCAGAACCTATGAATATTTTAGGTTATTTAGCAAAGGGGAATTAAAGTTACAGATGAAATTAATCAGTTGACTTTAATTAGGGAGATTGCTTTAGCTTATCCAAGTGGGCCAATGTAATTACAAGAGTCCTTACAAAGGGAAGAGGAAGGTAGAAGAGCAACAGAGAGATGACGCTGTAAGAAAGACAGATCAACGTTGCCGGCTTTGCAGATGGAGGAAGGGGCCACAAGCCAAGGAATACAGGTGGTCTCTAGAAGCTGGAAAAGGCAGGGAAACAGTCTTCCCTAGAGTTTCCAGAAAAGAATGCACCCTGCCAGGACCTTGATTTTAACCCAGTGAGACCCACTTGGAATTCTGACATCGAAACTGTTAGATAGTACATTTTTGTTGTTTTAAGCCACTAAGTTTGCAGTAATTTGTTACGCCTGTCATAGGAAATTAATATAATAGGTAAGAAATTGTTTCTCCAGGTGGTTCCAATTTTTGTGTTAGCAATACATCTATGGACTGACGTTTGCCTACACGAAACAAACAATGCTAACAAAGAATGGATCGTAGATTTCCACTTGTATTCTTGACAATGGGGACAGTCTTAACTATAAATCAAGCTTAAAAACTTCTTACTGGGTCACATTCTAGTCTCATTTACATTGGAAAAAACATGCAGGCAACAATGTTTTCCCTCATCCTGGGAGGCACCTGCTTTCTACGACATACCCCTAATCATTTATCGGGACATATCCTTAATCTAAAAACAAAAGTGGTCAAAGCATAGTGATCTGTCTGAACAGAAAGGAAACATTCCTTTGTCTCAGCAGTACAATATAAGGGGAAAACGCCTTGCTCACATAAGAAGCTCTTAAACTATATCAATAGTTGGCTGGCATAAAAAGGAGAAAAGTTACGGTTGTCACCTAATTTTCTTACTGTCGGCTTCCTGCTTTCCAGGGTGTACTATACGTCCATTCTCTCAGCCAAAAGGGACAGCTCTTTCTACCAAGGCTTGGGCATTATTCACAGCAGGCTGCTAGGTTTGGAGTCATGTGGTTACTTTAAGATCAATGCAGCCCTTAACTGTATTAAGTAACAAGACAAGAGAATTCCAGGCACCACGAGAGGCTGTAGTCCAATAAAAGTTCCTTTAACCAAGTCCCAAGTGTGATAACACAAGTGGTGTCATCTTGGAATATAAGATGAAATCTGCCCTGTTCAGGGGTCAGAAAGTAGAGGAGAGTTTAACTTGGTTAAAAGAGCCCTTACCTTATTTTAGACAAGTTACTGTTCAGGGGTCTCTGAAATGGAGCCAATATCGCGCTAGTTCAGCACTAGCACTTGCCTCAGAAACGGTATTACTCACCTCTTAACTTTGATTGGTTACAGAAAATAGTACCTCTGATTTCGGTTTAATACTTTGAATTTCATGGGTGAATATAGATTCTCTAATAGAATAAATTAACCTCTGATCACATCACAAGTCAACCTCCAAAACTTAAGCATCTTCCCAAGTGGAAAAATAAAAAAAGTTGGAGCCAAATAGGAATATGTTATCAGCTTCAGAGAGCACCTTTGCCAAGAAGTCTTTAAACCTAGAATTTCTTCTCCTGTCCAGATGGTCAAATAATTAATAATCAACCAAGAGTTACTGAAAGTTTAACAAAGCATGGTGGGAGGACCCAGCAAGCATAAGACGTGCCTAATGCCTTCAAGAAATTTGCAATTAAATTAGGGAAATCAACCATGGGAAGGTTACAATGAGTAATTATACACTTCTCTGTGTATTTATCGGTCCTTCACTCCACAGAGAGAGAGACACTGTGTATCTTGTACTGCTACATCCACAGTAAATAGTACAAAGTAGGTACTCAAAAGTGTGTGTGTATTTGTTTATGGAAAGAGTGAAGGCCCACATTTGTGAAGAGTAGTACCAGAATTTCTACATAAAAGTAGTGGTTTTGGAGCCACCAGTCTGCTTGGAAGTGAAGTTAAAGGCCATAGTTAGGGCCATCCACAGGATGTCATCCATAGGATTAAGAACATGTCAATTGCACATATCAAAGAGGTATGTGTGTATGTGAGTGTGTGCAGACATGTCTGTGTAAGGTAGAGAGGCCAATGGACATTACAGGATTATGGAAAAACTAATCTCTCAGGTTCTCCTTGTTGCAGTACAGTCCAAGTGCAATGGGGGTTCAGCACAAGGAGAGATCAGCTTTAGCTAGTTAAGAAAGATTTCAAGTACAATAATCTGTTTTTCTCATTTTACAAAAAGGAGTAAAAGATGTGTTCCACTCAACAGTTGTTGATCTCTTTCTATAGGAAGCAGAAGGTAAAGAAATCCTCCCTCTATAGGGGACGGGGAGGGACACAGGGAGGCTGAGACCCAGAGCAAATTGACCACTCTTTCCTTTCCTCACAATCCAGATTGTCTAGGCTTGAGTCCTGGCTCTGCAGCTCACCAGCTGTGCAGCCTTAGGAAAATTATTTAGCTTCTCTATGCCTCAAATGTCTCCATCTGTAAAATGGGGATAGTAATAGCAGCTCCTTTATAAGCTAAGGTGGAATGGTAGAAACAATAATGCTCACCACAATATTCTGTGTTCCCCCAGGTTTCCCATTCCCCTTGCAGCCAAGTGAGTCCTATAACTAATGCTGGTTAATGGGCTGTGAGCAAAAGTATTATGTGTCACTTCCACATTACCAAAAAACATAGGAGCTGACAAACAATTCCCCACATTCCTCTCTCCCTTGCTGTCATGAACGTTGATGATCCAGGTAGTGGAGCCTTCATGATCTTGAGTCCCTGAGTGACCACGTGGAGCGGAGCACCTCCCATCACTATCTGCATTGGACACATTGCATGAAAACTAAATAAACCTCTGTTATACTTCTGAGATTTTAGGGCAAATTTATAATTGCAGCCTAACCTAGCCTGTCCCAACTGATATAGTTGGCATTAGGCTTGAAAAAACATGGTGGAAAAAAGATCAATCTCCTAAAGCATGGCTCAAGAATGTAGCTAATTTGGAACTAAATGCTACAAATTGAGTAAATAAACACATGAGTAATCCATATGCCATGACCCTTGGGTTCAAGATGAAATTTCTTAAAAATAATCCTCCTCACTTCCACTGAAGAAAAAGTCCAGAGCCAATGTAATTCCAAAATTCTCCTTAAGATTTCTGTGAATACAAGAGGCTTAAAAGTTTCAGGGCTCTTTTGCCCTCTGACAATCTCTCTCTCTCTCTCTCTCTCTCTCTCTCTCTCTATATATATATATATATATATATATATATATATATATATGTAAACTTGGTTTTGTCCCACAATTACTTGGACATTGTTCTCAAGCCCTTTTCTGGTTGCTTCAAAAAATCTAATCATACCAATTAAATAATGTTTCTAGAATGTGCCAAAGATTTAGAATATCACAAACATTATTGAAAATACAAAGCATTTTGTCAAACTATTTCTATCTTGCTATGTCTCCTCCTCTAAGCCCCTTCCTTCTGTATTTTCCCAGAGAAATTCCTAATTGTTCTTGTTCCCTTATTCAGAGTAGCTTCTCTGATTTCTAAAGGCAAGGGACCTATGTTAGTTTCCCACAGCTGCCATAACAAAGTATTGCAAACTGGATGATTTTAAACAACAGTATTTATTGTCTCAGCGTTTTGGGGAGGTAGAAGTCCAGCATCAAGGTGACAGCAGATCTCCCCTGAAACCTGGAGGGGACAATTCTTCCTTGCCTCTTCCTAGCTTCTGGTGGTGGCTGTCAGTCCTTGGCATTTGTTATCTTGTAGATGCATCACTCCAATTTGTCTCCATTTTCACCTGTCATTCTCCCTGTGCCTCTGTGTCTTCATATGGCCATCCTCTTATAAGAACAGCATTCATATTGGGTTAGGAATATGACCTCCTACTTCTAAAGACATCGTCATATGAGTATGACCTACTTCAATATGACCTCACCTTAACTAATTATACTTGCAATGACCCTATTTCCAAATACGATCACATTCTAAGGCACTGGGGGTTAGGACTTCAACATATCTATGTGGGGGGTGGGGCAAAATTTAACTATATAATAGAACCACATTCCTGTAGAAACAGAATCTACTCCAAGAATTTATCAACCCTATTTGCTTTTGTACTCCTTATGCCTTTCACAGCATTTGATGTATCTTAAATGCAAGTGCACACAGTTTTTCCCTGTAAAAGAAATCCAGTATGATGGCAGACCAACATTTCCACCAAGAATAACTTAAAATTCAGGATTTTTTTTAAAGAATGTGCTAAGACATCAGCAAGCTGTTGAAACAATCACAACTAGAGGAGACAAGATGCCGGAAAGGGAAGAATTGGAAAAAGATACACTGACATTGTGCAATTGTTCTGATGATGCTGGGTTCAGAGCATGCACATCCGGGTTGTGCCCAGAAAGAAGGCCACTGCTGGGGATAGACAGATGAGCAGAGCCTTTTGCTGTTTTGTAAGGCTGGCGAGACAAAATTTGAGATTTAAAGAGCCAAGTCACTGGTTACAGGAAAGGAAAAAGAAGAACTAAGTCTGTTAATACAACCAGTTTTTCTCTTAAAACATATGCCAAATTCTGAAGCTAAGCAAGGAGGCTTAGAAGCTCTACAGATAAACTGAAAGTCAGAGCAGAGTTTTGAGGATTCTAATTGTTAAAGAGAAAAGAAAGGATAAGAATTTGGGGGCTGCCAGGGTGAAGGACTCAGTGAACCCCTCAAGCTCTCAAGAAGGTTAGGCCTGGGGAGTGGAGGTGAACCAGGAGAAGACTGATAATTATCAAAATTGAAACACAGCCTTCACTTGGATTAAGAAACAGCTCAACTCTAACTGCATAGCAGAAGGAAGGGTAAACTCCGGCTGGAGGAAGATAACATTATTTGGAGCCACTACAACTTGCTTTTATGTAGAATATCTGGCAAATAATAAAAAAATTACTAGGTATGCCAACAAACAGAACAACATGTCCAAACACCCAAAGAAATACTAGATAGGAAAACAGGTCCACAGCTGATCCAGATATTAGAGTTAACAGAAAAAAAAGACCTAAAAATAACTATGAGTTATATGTTCAAGAGAATAAAGGAGAAAATTTTTCAAATAAATAAAAAGATGGAGAATTTCAACAAAGAATTGAAATGTATTTTTAAAAAATCAAATAAAAATTCTAAAATCAAAAACAAAATTATTATCACCATTAAGTTGGTACTAATTGATCACACTAATCTGCACATATGGGAAGTAACAATCATAGGGTGTTGGGCAGGTGGGAGGGGGCAGGAGGGGTGGGTAAATCCACATCTAACGGATGGGTGCACACTGTCTGGGGGATGGGCATGCTTATTGGGCAGTGCAAAGGCAATTTATGTAACCAAAGCGTTTGTACCCCCCTAATATTGTGAAATAAAAATTAAAAAATAAAACAAAGTAAATAAAATTACTAAAATCAAGAACTAATTGGATAGATTTAACACTGCAGAAGACCAGCAAAAGACAAAATTATTGAACTATAAGGCAAGTCACTAAAAATATCCTAACTGAAGAATATTGAGGAAAAGAATAAAAATATAAAAAATAGCCATAGATACACGTAGGACAAAAGAAAATTCTAGAATGGATGTAATTGACAGCACAGGAGAGAAGAGATAAAACAGGAGAAGCCACACTTAAAAAGACAATGACTCAAAATTTTCCAAAGCTCATGAAGACAAAAACCTATAGTCTCAAGAATTCTGAGAAACATAAACAAGTTTACTGCAAAGAAAACTATATCTAGTCATGTCATATCAAACTACTGAAATTCAAGGACAACAAAGAAACTTAAAAGCAGACAGAGGAGTGGGGAAAAAACATTATCTTTAAAGGAATAACAGTCGGACCGCTAGCTAACTTCTCATCATACACGATGAAAGCCAGAGGACAGTGGAATCATATTTTCAGTGTTGAAGGAAAACAACTGACAGCCAAGATTTCTGTCCTCAAAAATGAAGGGAAAATTAAGATGTTTAAAACAAACGAACTCCCAAAGCAGAAAGAATACATTGCTAGCATATGTGAACTAAAAAATAAAATTACTAAAAGGATTTTTTTTTCCAGGCAGAAGGAAAATGATCCCAAATAGCAACACTGACATGCAGGGAGTGATGAAAAGCAAACATTTTCAAAAATCTGTCAGTAATCTCCACAGCAGCTAGGAATTCAGCAACTTACAGGAAGTTGCTAGCATGCTCATTGTCTCTTAGTAAGTTTAACTGTTAAAACAATAACATTACCTCCACCTTATTCCAGTTTCCTCACTCTCATCTTCACTTGACTCATAAAAATTTTACATTTCTAAAGTATTTGTTAATTTTTTTTTTTTTTTGGAGATAGAGTCTCGCTCTCTCGCCCGGCTAGAGTGCAATGGTATCATCATAGTTCACAGCAACCTCAAACTCCTGGGCTCAGGCAATCCTCCTGCCTCAGCCTCCAGAGTAGCTGGGACTACAGGCACATGCCACCACACCCGGCTAATTTTTTCTATTTTTAGTAGAGACAGGGTTTCACTTTTGCACAGGCTGGTCTTGAACTCCTGAGCTCAAGGGATCCTCTCGCCTCAGCCTCCCAAAGTGCTAGAATTACAGGCGTGAGCCTCCGCACTCAGCCTCTATCCATTAACTTTAAAAGAAAGAAAAGGGCTCTTTGAACATCTATTTCTGGGTCTGGAAATATCACATTCCCAAAAAAGAAATCTTAAGGAGATAGATACCTCCAAACTTTTCCTTTCACTTAATATTTTCTCTTATTCCAAAAGAGAGATTACCTCAAGTAATCCTCATTGGTGAAAAATAATCTCCTTAAGGAAGAAACATCACAGATCATTCACTTATCATTAGTAACAATCTAAACCTTTTTACCATATTTAGTTTTGTCTGCATAATAGGAAGCTAGGGGAAAGAAGGATCGAAAGTTCCTTCAGAACGCCTTAGATGGCCTCCATTACACAGTGGCCACCAAATGTATTCAATGATGAACCATTTTAAAGGTTTAAAAGCTGCAGCAAGGTTTGATAAACTCTGTAAGACTCTCCCCAATCCCTTCAAAGAACCCTGAGATCGGAAGACAGGGAGAAGGAAAAACTGGCCTTAACCAGTAAAACAATGTTGTCTGCATACCTTTTTATTCTAGAGGCTTAGAAATGCAATCAGCTTTCTTGGCCACTATCCTTTTGTGTGCGAAACACATTGTGCAGCTTTCTTTATGGCACAGAAGCTCCCTGCAGTGAAAGTCTCCTCCTGAATGGGGTTTCTGAGCATAGACGTTTTCCTGCGTCTTATTTGCAGCTTTCTACAAAAAGCCCTCTCCCACACGAATACATATTTTCATTATCTTATTTTTAGAAATGCAATTTGAAGAGGAGAAAGTGTGATTTGACATTCTAATTGTAGTGGATTCTCCCATCTGAGTCTCTCTAGGATCTGGCTGAAAATACAACAATTTTAACACTGGATTTCAGCACACCAGCCATCAGTTCCCCTTAGCCATGTTATGAACCATGTGTGTCGCAGTCACAGAAGTGCCTTCCCACGCGTTCATTAGTCAAAATACATCGTGCGCTATGATTATTCTCCATTGCAGCATTAAGTGTCTGGTCTGGAGTGTGAGAGTAGGAAGTAAGTTTAGGGTTTTATACTCCAGTGAATTGCGCTTTCAGGTTATCTTCAGGTCTTAAGTTAGCCTCTGTTCCTCCAAGCCACGAGCATCCTATTCTACTTATTGTATCAAAAACTAACAGGGCTCTTAGAGTAATTAATTTGCCAGCTGAGAGAAATTTTGTTACTTGAATATGACAGAACTGAATGCAATTCCGAGCAAAGGCAGAGGCTGTCTTAAAACTAGGAACGTGTTTCCCTAGTCAAATCCACTTGTCTTTCCCTCTTTCATTTTTTCCTTTTCCCTGTCCTTTCTGCCTTCCTCTTTCCCTCCCTCCTTCTATCCATTCTTTCCTTCAAGAAAAATTATCTTAGTGTCTAAGATGCTGCAGATATTATTTGAGGCACTGAGAAGGCAAAGATAAATAAGCCAGGGCCCCATTCTTATTGGGGAGATAGACCAGTGGAAAAAATAATTAAAATGCAAAGTGAGACAAATGAGCTGGATTCTGCTTGGCAAACATGTGAGGCAAGGGAGCAGGTGGGGGATGAATTCCAGCCAGAGAGAAAGGAGGCTGCACAGCCTGCTTCTTAATTAGGGCCTAAAGCAGTCCTCAGCTTGGTCTGAGCATGCTGGTGGCAGACAGGACTGGTACAAGTTGATTTGCATTTGGATTGTTGGATCTAAAGAAAGTGACCAGTAAAGGAGACGGTAGGAAGGGTCTGTCTCAATGTGTCAATCAGCAAATATTCATTTAGTACCTACTACGTGGCAGATACTCTACTAGGAGCGGGGGACATATGAGTGAACAAAGCAGATGTGATTTCAGCCCACCATGCAGCTACAGGCATGAGTGTTGGATAGTGTGGAGTGATGTGCTACAGGTAGATGCTAGGAGAGAAGTGTTTATGGAAGTCTTGGGGAGAACTGAGAGACAGGGAGGCATGGGCAGGGTCACTTTGGGCTGGAGTGACAAACTACAAAGGTGAAGATGAGAAATCTTCTCCCTGCAAAGACATCCATAAGGCTTTGGAACTTCAATAATTGGAAATGCTCAGTACTGTTGGTATAGACATCTGTGTCAGGGTTCTCCAAAGAAACAGAACCAACAGGAGATACAAATATGGAAAGAGATTTATTTTAAGGAATTGGCTCATGGGGACTATTGGTGACTGGCAAGTCTGAAATCCACAGGGGAGGCCAGCAGGCTGGAAACTCCAGATTTTCATGTTACAGTCTCGAGGCAGAATTCTTTTGTAGGAAACCTCAGTTTTCCTCTGAAGGCTTTCAACAAATAGGAAGAGACCCTCCCACATTATGGAGGGTAATGTGCCTTACTTAAAACCAACTAATGGTCAATGCCAATCACATTACAAAATTCCTCCATAGCCACATCTGGACTAGTGTTTGACCAGACAACTGGGCATCACAGTTGAGACCTAAAATTAACCATCAGGGCATCAAATAGTGGATTCCTAAAGGACCCACAGTACAGACATTTTTATTCCCACCAAAGATGCCACCAGGAGCAGCAGTGGTGGCTGGTTGTGGTGACAGACCATAACAAAAGAGTATGAGGACTCCCCTGAGCACATGCGAAACATCATTTGGACACTCCCCAAAAATGCTTGGGTAGAAAGGATTATGCAGGTGAAGGTAGAACCATAGAATTTCTTCATTATCTTTGAGACACCATTAACCTGGGGAAAGAACTTTGTAGCTCAGAAGGATGAGTTTGGGGAATGGCACAACATCCGTTGTGCAAGCATCCCAAGAGGTGCAAGAGCACGGGATGTGTGGACCCTTTGTTGCAAAAGGGCTAGGTCCTAGTCTGTTTTCTGTTGCGACAACACAATACCTAAGACTGGGCAATTTAGAAAGAAAAGAGACTTAGTTTGACTCATGATGATTGGGCGGCTGCATCCGTGAGGGTCTCATGCTGCTTCGTAGCATGGGGGCAAATCAAAAGGGGAAGCAAGTTCATGCAAAAAGAGGGGAAACAAAGTGGGCTGATCCACTCTGTAACAACCCACCCTCATGAGAACTAACCTAATCCAATCTCGAGAAAACTAACCCTGTCCCAAGGGGACTGCATTAATCCCTTCATGAGAGTGGATCCCACACACAAGGGAACGCTATGTAATGGGATTGGGAAAACACGAGACCCTGCTTGTGGCAGGGTGAGTGTGAACCTCTGGTTTGGCTGTTGCCTGGTGTAGGCTGGTTGCTGTACCACTAGTCTACTCTCCAAGAGACCAGTAAGACAGAGCACTGTTTTTGTTCCTCAGTATCAAAGGCTCAAGCCTTGAAGAGAAGGAACCTCAGGTCGTTTTGAGATAGAAATCCTTCTGCTTTCAAGCTCCTATGATCTTAGAATGACTCACGAGAGAATCAGTGCTGACAATCTTAACAGGGACCTCCGGGCTGCAGGAGCCGGGGCTGAGAATGTAAATACCATTATGTAGGTACACAAGGTCACCTGGGGCCTATAAAATAGCCCGGTGTATAAATGTGATCAGCTTTTGTGGATGCACCCACGTGCAATTTTTTTCCTCCAAAACTATTTCTTCTTCTGCTTTCTCTTTCTTTGAAACCAATGCCAACATTCAGCCAGCTCCCAGCCTGGAGGAAGCCCTGATCTGCTTTCACTCAATTTCAGTCACTCATCAAATTCTGTTGATTTTACCTCCTAAAGTATCTCATAAACCCAAGCCTCTCCTCTTCATCCTGTTACCATTCTTCGAACGTGGTCTCCCTGCCTCCAGCTCTCAGTCACCTCCAACTCAAACTTCACATTCCCCATCAGAATGACGGTTCTAAAGTGGAAATCCAACACCGCCACTTTCCCTGTCCCCCGCAGCCTTCAGGATACAGGAGAAACCCTCATTTGGGGAAACAAGGTCTTCGCAATCTGGTCCTTGCATTCTTCTCCCACCTTACCCTGCACATAGCTACATCCACCACTCAGACTTTCTTGTTCTTTGTAAATCTCTACACATTCATGGTTCCCTGGAATGTTCTCCCTTATTTCTCTGCTGAGCTAACTCCTATTGCTTTAAGACCTAGATCAAAGGCCATTTCCTCCAACGCAGTCTGGTCTGAGTTGAATGTTTCTCCCCTAGCACAGGATTGTTTAATAAGCCACATGCCTGGACACTTGTTCTTTCATTTTCTGTGATGACAGGGTGAGTTTCCCTAACACCATCCTGCCAGCCCAGCTCTGGGCTCCTCCTGGACCCTCTGCCTCTAAGACGGAAGATCTTCTGCAAAGCCGGCTCAGGAGTGTGCCCACTTTTGCTGTTGCAGGCACAGGCAGACTAGATTCCAGTGTTTATGGCAGCCATTTGTTTTGTCATAGCACGACTTAAACTGAAGGCAAAGCTTTATAAAGAGATAAGGTAAATAGTCGCTTTCCAGCTCTCCTTGTTTGAAAGACACAGCAGTGGCATCCACAGCAGGGTTACTTTCAGTCCGTGATTCGCCCAGGTATTGGTTTATTGGCATTCTTTCTCCACCATTTAACAATAAGTAGTGCTTCCCAAAATAGCTAAATAAACACAAATAAAAAGGGCAATAATTCTATTATTCTCCAGCAAAGTACAGGAGCAGGAAATAGAACAGGTCATCACGTTTGTGATATCTGCCTTGGGATTCAGTTTCTTAAAATTAAGGCCAAAACAAAGTTCACGGTTTCCTCTGACAATATATGGGGATAGCAGGTAAGGTCATTCGCTTGCCAGATGACATTTGGTGTTATCAAGACAACCACTTAAAGAACCACAGTGGATTAAGGAAATCCTTTGGAAAGAAAGACATCTGACAGCACAAGGACAATTGAGGAATTAACTTCAGGGAGAGACATCTCTAGTCTAGAAAAACCAAGCACAGGAAACCGAATCAGGAAAACAACAAGAAGAAACAGCCCTGTCGCCTTTCTTGGTTATTGCTGCATTCTCCTGGTCCATTGTCTACATTGGTCAAATAGATCATAATTTTCTTGAAGATAAGCACATCTCAGTTATTCAAACTAAAATGATGAGGAACCACATTAACCAAACACCTAGATACACTGCACATAAAGTTTATAGAGCAGAAAGTGTTTTTTAAAAGAGCTAAAATGTCATCATAATTATATCTTAGATAAGCTTAAAAATAAATTTGAATTCATGTGTTCTGGAGTATGGTGGTGGGGAGCATGCTGAAAAAAAAAATCCAGCCACAGTGTTGTTCTCAATTCATTCATTCATTCATTTATTCACTCTACAAACATCTGTGATGCCACATGGAGGTGCTATATTCATCAGTAAAAATAACAATAACCATATTGAGGTTAAGAGAATGAAGTCATGCTGTCCAAGTTTGATTCTAGATCATGCCATTTATTGTCTGTGGACCTTGGATGAGTTCTTGAATACCTACATACTTCAGTGTCCTTGTCTGTAAAATGGGGAAAATAAGAGTACCTTAACCTCATAGGATTGTTTTGAGGACTAAATAAGTTTGTAAATATAAAGTACTTGCTGCAATGCCTGCCAGGCTACAAAGCAATAACAAGAGATAACCATAAAACCACAACCAATCTTTATTGAGCATTTACTACATGCCACGGATTGTACATAACAGACATTCAATAACAGCTACTATCATTATTATTATTACTTGGACCCTTCAGTTTTGTATTTTAATTAAAAATCAGAACAAATTCTGATTTCTGTGGTCGTCACTACTGCTGGGTTGTTATTATAGCTTTGGCAGGTTTCCACCACACTCTCAGTATGAATTTAGAAAAATTATACCGCGGTACACCACAGGTCTAAGATAACAGTCACCTGACAATGTCTGAGTTCAGAACACAAGCCTACCAGATCAGGGAGTAGTTTTAAGAATATATTTTTTGCCTACCATGTAGCATATTCTATATGCCTAATGAAGGATAACTGTGCCCAAGACCAAGGAGAGAGCCTTTCTTCTTGGATCTTGTTTGACAAAGCGAAGCAAGTATGTGGGTCTATGTCAGGTCAGAACAGTGGTTCAGAAAAATTAATAATACTGGTAAGGGTTCTAAGTTAGGCAGACATGAGATTATGTCAAGAAAAATTAACTAAAGCAAAGAGGAGGAAGGCAGTTCTGTAAGTCCAGGTGTACCAGAAGGAAGGTGCCAACAGTAAGTTGGGCCAAGAAAATGAGGAACAACAGGAAAGGATCCAGTTGGAAGATCAGACATTCCATCCATGGGTAACCAGTGCAAGGATCAAACTTGTCTGGGAACACCTGATGGTCTCCATCTTCTTTTTACGGACCTGGGGCTATGAGGGCCTAACAAATCGTAGGCACTGAAATATTGTTTCTCCGGCTGATGCTGTTTTAACTCTGTGGAGCTATTCACACGATGCCTGGCATATCATGCGACCTGGAAGCATCAACTCCTTCCTCAGCTTGGCATTCCCAGAGAAACTTTTGTATTATAGATATTCAATAAGCATTTTCTGAATGAATGAATAACTACCACGAACAAATTAGCACACACCAAGGGAGTCTGATCCCGAGCCAACTGCCTTCTGAGAGGAATGTTCCTTACATCTTCCCCATCCAGAGCAAAATGGTTTCAGGGTGTGGGGACATCTGTTAGCATTGTCTGCCAAAAATCAACAGTGCCATCTTCAGAGAAGAACAAATCAATTTTCTGTTGGGGAGCTACCCCATCCCACCCTCTTCTGGCTTAGGGTAGGACTAAGAGCTTAGCCCAGGGTGGGGAACCTGCAGTCTTGGGGCCACATGTGGCCTTCTGGATCCTTGAGTGTGGCTTTGTGAATGAATCCAAATTTTGCAGAACAAATCCTTTTCATAAAGGGATTTGTTCTATGAAGTTTGGATTCGGGAATCCAAACTCGGGAATCCAATTGGGAATCCGGAGGGCCCCATGTGGCCTCGAGGCTACAGGTTGATTCTTCTCCCTCTCCCTGGAATTTGAACATTAAGCAGAACTTCAAGGATAAAAAACAGCTGGAGCTGATTCACCTCAGCAGTGGCTGTGATAACCTGAAGGGTTCATCCATTAGTCCACGCTACCTCCATTGCCACAGTTGTCTTGGTTTCCATCCTCTCTGCAACCTGGTAATTTAGCTCCTCCTTTGAGCCAATGGGCTTCCCTTTATCCTTTCAATAAATTTCTTTTGAATATAAGTTAGCAAGAGTCAGTTTCAACAGCTATAAAGCAAGGATTTGGCTGACGAACTACGATGTCCCTGCTCTAGAACAGTGGTTCGCAACCTTGGCTGCACATTGGAGTTTGCAAATTCCCAGTGCTCAGGCCATATCCCCAACCAATTAAGTGAGATTCTCTGAGGGTTTGGCCAGTACTTCTTAAAGCTCCCGTGATTCTAATGTTCAGCCATGGTGGAAGATCACTGCTCTAGAGACAAATACAAACATGCCCACCTGACTACTCTAAAGAAATGAGGAAGCAAGGCGTATTTCACAAGTGGCACAAGTGTTTTTAAAGGCAAAATTTAACCCTAGGAAAAGAACTAAACTTCCACTCCAGAATTCATGCTTTTCCCAAGAATTAAAGAACAAGAACCAGGTTTTCATCTTTAATTGTTATTTTTCACCACCAAGGCAATTTAAAGAAGTTCATAACTGTAAGCACTTTTTTTATTTGAGGGATGAAAGAGTAAAAGGTTTAATATTCACTAAATTGAAGTCCAGGAGAGAACAGAGAGAGAACAAGAGGCAAATAGTGGAAGAGGAAATACAGCTGGAGAAGTGGCTGAGAATTTTCTAGAATTTAAAAGACATGAATTCTTAGAGATAGATGTATTCATTTGCTAGGGCTTTCCTAAAGAAATACCACAGACTAGGTGAATTAAATCACGAAACTTAATTTTCTTACAATTCTGGGGGCTAGAAGTCCAAGATCAAGGTGTCTGTCGGATTGCTTTCTTCTGAATCTCTCTCCTAGGCTTGCAGATGACTGTCTTCTCTTCTCCAGGTGTCTTCACATGGTCTTTCGTCTCTCTCTCTTTGTTTTTTAATTTACCATCTTAACTATTTTTATTTTTCATTTTTTATTTATTTTTATTTTTTGGAGACAGAGTCTCACTCTGTGGCCCTGGGTAGAGAGCAATGGTGTCATTGTAGCTCACTGCAACCTCGAACTCCTGGTCTCAAGCCATCCTCCTGCCTCACCCTCCCAAGCAGCTGGGACTACAGGCATGTGCCACCATGCCCAGCTAATTTTTCTATTTTTAGTAGAGATGGGGTCTCACTCTTTCTCAGCCTGGTCTCAAACTCCTGAGCTCAAGCGATCCTCCCGCCTTGGCCTCCCAGAATGCTAGGATTATAAGCATGAGCCACCACTCCCAGCTAGCACTTTCTAATTTTTGTTAACAACACAAGTGAAGCACAATGTCAGGGAAGAAACTATCCCCGTTGTCTTGCAGTAATCTACTCTAAGCTTGGAAATATTTCTACTGAAGAAACCCTAAAACTCTCTTTAAAGTGAGACTGACTTTGGTGACATCTGTTGATTAGAAGGTGATCATGAGGGGAGAAAACTGACACCTTTTCACTTTTTCCACTCCTGCCTTGCAAAAATCTACTTTTTAAAAGTTATATGAAACACAGTGAGGAGGAAGCTAGCTAAGGAGCAAAGCAATTCTATGCCACAGAAAACAGTAACTCATCTTTTCATAAGAATGGTTTCCACAGATAGACTAAGACAATATGGTGACGTTCTAGAAGAAATTCCAGCTTTGTGCACACACCACACAAGAAATCACATAGTCACACTAGTTCTCAAGAGATGACTCTATACTCCAGCTGCCCAGGACCCAGCCACAGTTGCTCACGTTGTCATCCCTCGACTATGAGTCATCGCCAGTGCGTGTAGACTTGAGGGATACTCGGGTTATTTTGAACTCTGATGAATCTCAAGGAAGGATGCTGCACCTGTAGAATCAGCTTTGTTTTTCACAGCCCTTGTTGTGGGACCTCAATGTCCCCAGAAATCAATCAGGCCCATCCTCTTCTACCAACTACACAAGATGATTTTTTTTTTCCCCTATTTTTGTTTTTAAGCCTGGTGAGATTCAGTCAATTGAAAATAGGTCTACGTACAACAGTGAAGCATGTGACGTAAGTTTAACAACAGAGCTTAGGCACTTGACCAAATGTCCTGCAGTTGAAAACAGAAAGAAAGAGGAACACAGCCTTCAAAGAACACACCTACAGGGAACATTATGCAACTTGTACACATCCAGCAGGGTTTTGTTTTGTTTTACTTCATTTAACTTCTAAGCTCAAACATTATGTCAGCATACATTTGAAAGCACTAGAAAAATTAAAATTACTCAAATGTATTTAAATTAGATGATACTCATTTGTTGTTTTTTTTCTATTTGATCGATATATGAGAAGATAACTGCTAAGAATAGATTAATCATTAGTATTAATAGTTTAGAAATCTGTTTCTCCATAGGTCAAGTATTTTTGTTATGAATATGGATTAAATTCAAGAGATATTTGTGACTTTGTATGTGCTGAACATACATAGTTAAACAAAATTTCCACTTTCATGATTATAATATAATCATAACCACCTCTTGTGCTATGCTGTCCATTCATTATGTCATCATCCTAAAGTTACTTTTAAGCAGCTAATTGGCACAATCTTTGGTGAAACATTATCTTTTCCAAACTGAGTGGGTGATACTAATTCATTTTTTATCAGAGAGTGGATGAGAATGACTCACCTTAAGAGAACAATCAGTGGATATGCAATGGAGTTGTTACCTGTGTGTTAAGATTGGCCACAAAGCAACACAGCTTATAAAAAGAGAAAAAGTGTAGGATAATGGAAAGAGAGGGATCTGAATACCCAAGTTCAAATCCTGGCATCTTAAGCCTCAAACTGTGAAACCATGTACTGGTCACCTCTGGTCAGCTGCTTCCATTGTAAAAACAGGATGACAGTTATATCTGCCTCTCCAAATATTAATGAGAAACAAATTAGTAGCATACATTCAAATGCCAAGCATAGTCACTTGGGTTTAAATTTTTGTTGAACTTGAACCTCAATCCCATTAGCACCAAACAATGAATATCTTAACTGGTTGCTATGAATACTTTTTCATTTTATCATGCATATGTCAAGAATGAGCATGAGGATTATCTGCAATTTTTATCTTCTTTATACTTTTCTATATATTCCAGTTTTTCTACAGTGATTGTATGTAAATTTTATAAGCAGAAAAGATATTTTCTGAATAAAAAGATATGGGAGTATTTGAGAGTTTTATTAGGCTGGAGTCACTGGATTCAGTGAACACACATGGGCTAAGAGAATTTTCAGATCGGTTTGAATTGACCAAAGAACAGAATTTCAGCAGGTCAGATACTAAAATTATTGAAATGAGAAGCTTGCTCCATGCTTATTGTTTCTATATGCTTTTAAACATAAGAAAAAAATTCCTCAGTGTGGTCACTGTATACTCATATAGTTAAAAATGTCAATTTAGTGTCTGTCCATAATAACACAGTGACTATTTATTGAGCACTTATTATGTGGTAGGTGTTTTACAAACGTTATCTTAACAATACCACGAGGAATGTAATTTTGTCCCCATTTTATCAATAGGGAAATTCAAAGTAATTCACCCAAGGTTATGGTCAGTAAAGGATAGTGTTGGGCACCACCATTCACCTATTCAACTCTCTTCCATTGTAATTTCCTGCCTCACAGAGGCCAGAGAGCAGCAGTTTTCAGACTCCTTTGCAGGGCTGGTTCTGCATATGGCCTGAGTTCTGCCAAGCAGATAAACCACGCCAGATTGAAATGTGGATTCAAGAGGCAAATAGAGAGGCAGGATTCTTTGAGGGCAGTGTTAAGGAAGTAGAGCGTCCAGTTTGTAGGAGTGATGAACCATGGGTAAGGCTGGTAGTAAGGTCTTGTCTAGAGATGTCACCTACTACTTTAGAATGTTTCTTCTCCTGACTGCATTATTTCTGTCTCTGTAGCATGCAAACTTGGTTCTCCAGGCCTGGAAAGTCTACAAATTATCTAATACCCTATAATTAATCCATTTCTGTTTAAACTGCCTGGAATGAATTCTGTTAACGACAATTAAAGAATTGGGGCTAAACCAGTATGGATCTTTTAGACTTTGCGATATTCTCACCATATCTTTGCTTCCCCCACCATTACAAACTGCTATCTTTTTGATAGAAATTAACTATAAAGAAAAAATAAAAAACCTGGATCCAAGCCTCCTAAGACCAGAGAGATGACTTTAAGGCAATAGTGCTATGAATGAAAAGCATAGAAAACCAAACACATTAAGAAACATAATTTTCTTAGGGCAAGTACTCTGGAAAGGATTAAACCAACAGAGATCTGAAAAAGCAGCAGAAAGTAGAACCCAGGTTTCAGCTAGGGTACAAGAGAAGCTTCAAAGTATCTGTACATACGTTTCAGAAGAGTTCAGGAGTAACATTGCTGTGGACAAAACACAGCAGTTTGACCTGTCTTTGATCACAGAAATTACACTGGGAATCTCACTTTACTGGTTCAAGGACTGAAAGCTAAAAAAAAAAAAAAAAGAAAAAGAAAAAAGAAAATAAATAAAGAAAAACATATAATCTAGGCGAAGGGTTGACAAACTCTGGTCCGCAAACAAAATCTCAGTCACTAGGCTTTTTTATAAATAAAGTTTTATTGGAACACAGCCACACCCATCATTTGCATACTGCCTATCGCTGTCTTCATGTCTACAGAGACCATAGAGCCTGTATAGCCTAAAGTGGTTACTATCTGGTCCTTCCCAGAAAAATTTGCCAACCCTTGGTCTAGGCGGTTGGGAGGGCAAAGCCATTTGGGATTGATAAGTCAGTTTTAA